>JASDQU010025360.1:13026-44891 GCA_032191745.1 Picea mariana
GTGTGAGACTTGGCATGATGAAGAATGCCTCCCTAGCTGAGAGGGAGTGTTGATCATTGCAGCTATGTGAGACATTCTTCAACTTACAAACCTGTGAGATGTGGATCATTGCAGTTATGTGAGTCTTTATCTCAACTTAGAAACCTAGGAGAAAGCCCCTAAGAAGGGTATGTGGTTCCTACCCGAGACAGAGCTAGGAACATAGAGATGACCTCCTCGATTTAGAGTTGAGAAGAAATCCAGATGATTATCCAATGTAAAAGGCGATCTGTTTAGTTAGACATGATTGTGGCTGAGCACAAGGTGAACGTGCGAAATCCCAAAGTGCTGGGTGCATCATCATGTGAACAGAAATGAAGATGGTGTATTAGTCTCCTCTTAGCAGCAGAGTTGAAGAGAAGACTCCAGATGATTCTCCTGTGTGAGGCAGTGGGAAAGAAGATATGTAGAGTGGACGTGCCTGTGGACGAGCACAGGTGAACGTGTGTATCAAATCCTTTGCTATATATATTGTTCAAGAGTCAGACCTACCTATAACCCTAATTGTCATGTAAAGGGTACAGGTCGGCCCCATCTTAATGTGTTTAATAATAAATGTAAAATATAATTAATCGGGTCAATATTAATTATAATAATAATAATAATAATGATGATGAATTATAATGTGACTTAGAGAGGTCGGCTCTGTTGAGCCAATAGACACTTATGTTGATAGGACAAGTCTAATATAAGTAAGGGAAGATTCCCCATTGTGGAATCATATCTTTCTTGTGAATTTGGAAATTTCAGCAAGTACACTTCTTTGGGAAAAGGTGCACACCTCTCTTGGGCGCTAGAGTTCTAGGGTTTGAATCACCCTCTTGTGTGCTAAGGTATTTCTTGGTGGTGAAGGTATTTCTCTTGAAGAATATAACAAAGGATTTGGTTGGCTTTTTTTCCCTTGTTGAGAACGGTTTCCTAGGATACATTTTGTGTTCTTGTGCATGGTGCTTCTTCTTGTGATATTTGTTGCTACAACATTTATGGTTATGGTTAAATGATAAAATGGAATAAACTTCATGCTTAACCTAACACATTGAAAAATAAACAAAAAGGATAGGTATCAAAGCGAAACAAAGAGACATACATGACATTTAACGAAATGTGCAACAACTGAGAGTACCGTGTTATCATTCCACACTTGGAGTATTGATTTTTTCCCACTGATAAAAGGACATTTGTGCTCGATACAACAAAACCCATGTAACTATCGTTGCTTTTCACGAAACCCTGGTCTGAAAACTAAGAACACTTTGTTGATGCGATTATTATCTACGAAATGTCCAGAAGGTTCGTTGATAGGAAAAGACAATCATAAAAAAAAATGGGGTAGATAGAGTTTGGAACTCGTGAAAAGAAGTTCACCCGACCACTTAGAGTTTACAAAAAATTTTAGGTTGCAATAATTTTACCATAAGCTTAGTCATGGGTCGATGTTTAAGACATTCATATCATATAACCAATTTCATCCATYCTTATACACAAMGCCAACCACTATCGATCTTAGGTTTTAATCCAACAATCATTCCTAGATCATTTTTCATGTTTATTTTACTAGAAGAAACAATAGCCCTTTAAATTATGCATGGGAAATCCACCAAGAGAGTTTCTTCTAGTAGTCTTGGATGAAAGAAGGTTAAATTCATGCTTTKMGTCATGAATTTAAAGRAGAGTATCAATCATMAATTCACACAAAAATACACACGATAAATCAATAAAAGAAACAACAAGTGATATGAAACACAAACTTTAAACTAAGAAAACCATCAATCTGACGATTGCACTYGTYCGAGGTGACTATAAGATAATAGAATGTTTCRAATAGGAACACAAAACRAGATGGTAGTTGGGTTTCCAACAYATTGTTGAGCATCACATCAATACATGGATGGATGCATTCCCCTTTTAGTAGAAACAATGGTCTCTYCATCCCACTAAATCTTTAACCATCAAAATAAACATAGATAAACTTTGTATAATAAGGTTTATCTATCAAATTACATATACCTCATGACTATCTAATTCAGTCCCTATTAATAGGTTTTCCCCTAATTTTCTTGTGGTGATTTGGAATGGATCACTCTAGGATCTGTCATCTATCTTGGTACTTTCTATGTGGAAAAATTGGAGGAATTGGCTTGCAAGTCCCAGTTTGGAGATTTGGGGTCTGGAACCTTCTAGAGTCAATTTGAGGCATCAAATGATACTTTTTCGGGTCAAAACTTCATGGGCATAGCTCATAGCCACTTGATATCAATCTCCATACCAAGAACTTTTAACATTGTGAAATTCACCTGAATTGGAGTTCGTATGTGGAAGTTATACATCTTGCAAGTTTAACTACCTTGTTGACCACCATGGTACTGAGTGGATGCCACATTAGCCTCCATTACTCACACAAGAGGAGTTATCCTTGTATGGAATTTCAAAAATATTCTAGAAGGTCCAAAACCCTAATAGTAATTGAGTGTTGAGGAAATAAATTGCAAAACAAAAGATTTCATAATATTGCAAGATCTGTTGTGATGAACTATTTCAGTGGAATATTCATGGCAATTTACAAATCATGTGGCATGTTTGGGAGCTCACAAACTCTAATTTTTGTGGCACCTACAGAGTTAGAGTTTTTTTCTCAACAACTTCCACATTGCAGTATTTGTTTCTTTTTGTAGGTACTTCACCTAAGAACCATTTTCCCTGCAATTTTCATTTTTCTAGTGACAGAACTCACGAACCCCATTTTTTGAACCATTTTCATTGTTGGATTTATTTTCATGAGTATTTTCACACCATCATTTTTGTTTCATGTGTGCAAGTGTTTCATTTGAAAGACATTTTTTCTACCATTTTGATCTGAATTTTAGGGGGTATATGGTCTAAATTTGGATGCAAAATTCATAAAGCTATAAAGATAATAGATTTCACATGTGGATCAAGGAGATACCCACCTCATCATTAATTAATTGGGCTAATAGATTGCCCATATGGGTCAAAGAGAGTCCCACCTCTCCATTATTGTATTGTGTTTTATATTCCACTACTTAGTTCGTTGGGTAGTTAGATCTATTATTATAATAACAGAGACTCATATAATTAGTTATTTCCATTATTGTATTGGGTTTTATTTTCAACTACTTACTTAGTTGGGCAGTTAGATATATTATAATAATAGACTCATTTAATGAGCTATTTTTGACTTTTTCCAATGGATCATTTTGTAATACTATATAAAGGCCTAGAAAACCTTCTCATAATATCAAGTTACTCAATTTGACTACTCTCATATTTTCTATTGTTCATTGTCAGATTAATTATCTCTGAGCGATTTACTAGTAATTAGTTTTAGAGGTGAAACTCCTCTTTGAGCCTCACCTCCCGAGTACTTCATTTACATGTTTTTGTTCATGCTTCTTTTCATGCAAGATTGGCATGTCTAAACTCCTCCTCTCTCGGCATTCAAGCCATCCAGATCTCAGCTCCCGAAATTTAAATCAGTGGTATCAAAGTGGGTATGCTCTCCATCGAAACAAGGGTTTGAAGCATGTTGCGAGTTCAAACATTTGCAACAATCACCAACCTCCTTTTGGTACTATCAAAATCCATTTTCCGGGTCATATGTTGCACGCATCACATTTGGTCCACAAGCACTACAAGGATTTTTTTTACCCTTGGATATTCGTTCACCATTACAAGGAGAACCATATATGGATTCACTACATCTATACATGGATCCACTACATACATTGGTCTGCAACATTTTCAACAAATTTGCAGGGTGTCCATGCTACCCATAGAGGTTCCAAAACCTCTACAACGACCCATGTTACTCTACAAACCCTTGGCATCTTTTGTGTCCCTCTACACTCAGTCGACTTCAAAGAGGTGTTGTGACCTCTACAAAATATTTTAGAGTCTCTACCATATATAAATGGAAATATCTCTTCAATATCTCAAAAGGGTATTTCACAGAATCTCATTTGGCTTCCTGGTTTGAGAGATATCATCGATTGAATCTCAACATGTATTTGACCCAAGGAGGTTGCACGTACCACGATATTAAAAGGGTATTTTTCTCCCTTCTCAATAAACTAAAGAAGGATTTACACACATTGATGGAAATATATCTTCAATATCTCAAATGGGTATTTCGCGGAATTTCATTTCGTTGTCTGGTTTATGAGATATCATTGTTTTAAGAAGCACATGTCTGTAACCAGCGTTGTTGTACGCCCTTCAAATTCAGCCTGGTTTTTATCACTCCGAAGGACACCTTAGAGAAATTATGTTATATCAATGGGAATTTCTCTCCATCATCTCAAATGGGTATTTTACAGAATTTCATTTCATTTCTTGGTTTGAGTGATATCATTGATTGAATATCTGCATGTCTATATTCCAAGACAGTTGCGCGTCACTGGAACTTCAACAATATTTTTCTCACTCCATGGGCCACCTCAAAACAAGTTCCATATATCGATGGAAAAATCTCTTCAGTAGCTCAAATGAGTCTTCAACGGAATTGGATTTCATCACCTATAGCTGAAGTTATGAATAAATTTGTAGAAGAAGATTCAAAGCCTCCAAAGTCATGGTTTTTCCATTTTATTAATGGAAATGGTTATGGGTTAACCACACAAAACCCTTCCCTTCATTGAGAATTAGAACATTGTACTTATAAGTCTCTTTGTAGCATGGGTGAAATGATGGGGGACCATCATTTTCTAAGGGGGGGTGAATTATCCAAAATTTAGGGGGTATATGGTCTAAATTCAGATGCAAAAGCCATAAAGCTATAAAGCTAATAGATTGTCCATGTGGATCAAGGAGATACCCACCTCCTCATTAATTAATTGGGCTAACATGTTGCACATATGGGTCAAAGAGAGTCTCACCTCTCCATTATTGTATTGTGTTTTATTTTCTGCTACTTAGTTAGTTGGGTAGTTATATCTATTATTATAATAATGGAGACTCATTTAATGAGATATTTCCATTATTGTGTTGGGTTTTATTTTCCACTACTTAGTTAGTTTGGTAGTTAGATCTATTATAATAATAGAGACTCATTTAATGGGATCTTTTTGACCTTGTCCAATGAACCATTTTGTAATGCTATATAAAGGCCTAGAAATCCTTTTCATAATATCAAATTACTTTGTTTGGCTTCTCTCATATTTTTTGTTGTTCATTGTGAGATTAATTAACTCTGAGTGATTTAATAGTAATCAGTTTTTGAGGTGAGGCTCCTCTTTGAGCCTCACCTCCGAGTACTTCATTTACATATTTGTTCCTTGCTTCTCTTCATGCAAGATTGACATGTCTAAGCTCCTCCTATCTCGACATTCAAGCCATCTAGATCTCAGCCCCCGAGATTCGAATAAATGGTATTAGAGCAGGTACGGTCTCCATCAAAACAAGGGTTTGAAGTATGTTGCAGGTTCAAACTTTTGTAGAAATCACCAACCTCCTTTTGGTACTATCGAAATCCATTTGTCAGGCCATACACTGTAAGCATCACAGTTGGTCCACATGCACTCTAGGGATTCTGTTTTACCCTCATATCTTTGTTCACCATTACAAGGAGAACCATGCATGGATTCACTACATCTATACATGGATCCACTACATCCATTGGTATGCAACATTTTCAACAAATTTGCAGGGTGCCCACGTTGCCCACAGAAGTTCCACAATCTCTATAATAGCCCATGTTGCTCTACAAACCCTTGGCATCCTTTGTGGCCCTCTACATAGCCAAGTTCAAATAGGTTTTGCAACCTCTACACAAAATTTTAGAGGCTCTACCATGGCTCATTGGAAATATATATTCAAGATCTCAAAAGGGTATTTCACGGAATCTCATTTGGCTTCCTAGTTTGAGAGATATCATCGATTGAATCTTAGAATGCATTTGACCAAAGGAGGTCGCTCGTACCACCATATTCAACGGTCCTTTTCTCCATGTTCAGGAAACTACAGAAGGAGTTCCACATATAGATGGACAACTATATTCAAGATCTCGAATGTTTATTTCACGAAATTTCATTTCGTTTTCTGGTTTATGAGATCTCCTTGTTTGTAGGAGCACATGTCTGTAACCAGTGTGACTGCACGCCCTTCAAATTTGGCCTGGTTTTTCTCACTCCACGAGACACGTTAGAACACTTATGTTATATCAATGGAAAGATCTCTCCGTCAGCTCAAATGGGTATTTTACGGAATTTCATTTTGTTTCTTGGTTTGAGAGATATCACTGATTGAATACCTGCATGTCTTTCTTCGAAGACGAATGTGCATCACTCACACTTCAACAAGATTTTTCTCACTCCATGGGCCACCTCAGAAAAAAAATCCATATACCGATGAAAATATCTCTTCAGTAGCTCAAATGGGTCTTCAATAGAATTGGATTTCATCATCTGTAGTAGAATAAATTTGTAGAAGGATATTCAAAGCCTCCAAAGTCATGGTTATTCCATTTTATTAATATAAATGGTTATGGGTCAACCACACAAAACCCTTCCCTTCATTGGGAATTAGAACATTGTACTCATGGGTCTCTTTGTAGCATGGGTGAAATCATGGGGGACCATCGTTTTCTAAAGGGGAGGAATGATCTTAAATTAGGGGGTATATGATCTAAATTCAGATGCAAAAGTCATAAAGCTATAAAGATAATAGATTGCCCATGTGGATCAAGGAGATACCCACCTCCTCATTAATTAATTGGGATAACTAGTTGTCCATATGGGTCAAAGAGATTCCCACCTCTCCATTATTGTATTGGATTTTATTTTCCACTATTTAGTTAGTTGGATAGTTAGATCTATTATTATAATAATAGAGACTCATTTAATGAGCTATTTCCATTATTGTATTGGGTTTTATTTTCCACTACTTAGTTAGTTGGGTAGTTAGATCTATTATAATAATAAAGACTCATTTAATGAACTATTTTTTACTTTTTCCAATGGACCATTTTGTAATGCTATATAAAGGCCCAACAAGCCTTCCCATAATATCAAGTTACTCAGTTTGACTTCTCTCATGTTTTCTATTGTTCATTGTGAGATTAATTAGTTTTGAGTGATTTATTAGTAATAAGTTTTAGAAGCGAAACTCATCTTTGAGCCTCACCTCTCGAGTACTTCATTTACATGTTTTGTTCAATGTTTTTTTTCATGCAAGATTGACATGTCTAAGCTCCCGCTCTCTCGACATTCAAGCCATCCAGATCTCAGCCCTTGAGATCTGAATCAGTGGTATCAAAGCAGGTACATTGTCCTTCGAAACAAGGATTTGAAGCATGTTGTGGGTTCAAACATTTGCAACAATCACCAACCTCCTTTTAGTACTATCGGAATCCATTTGTTGGGCCATACACTGTAAGCATCACAGTTGGTCCACAGACACTACAAGGATTTTTTTTATCCTCGAATCTTTGTTCACCATTACAAGGAGAACCATACATAGATTCACTATATCTATACATGGATCCACTACATCCATTAGTATGCAACATTTTCAAAAAATTTGCAGGTTTTCCATGTTGCCCACGGAGGTTCAACAACCTCTACAACAGTCCATGCTTCTCTACAAACCATTGGCATCCTTTGTGGCCCTCTATACTCAACCAAATTCAAAGAGGTGATGGGACCTCTACACAATATTTCAAAGGCTCTACCATAGCTCATTGGAAAAATCTCTTCAATACCTCAAAAGGGTTTTTCTCGAAATCTCATTTGGCTAGGAGGTTTGAGAGATATAATCGAATGAATCTCATCATGTATTTGGCCTAAGGAGGTCGCGCGTACCACCATATTCAAAAGTATTTTTCTACTTTCTTAGGAAAATATAGAAGGAGTTCCACATAGGATTGTAAAATATATCTTCAAGATCTCAAATGGGTATTTCACGTAATTTCATTTCGTTGTCTCGTTTATGAGATATCATTGTTTGAAGCAGCACATGTTTGTAACCAACGTGGCCGCACACCCTTCAACTTCGGCATGGGTTTTCTCACTCCAAAGGACACCTTAGAGACCTTATGTTATATAAATGGAAAGGTCTCTCCGTCAGCTCAAATAGTTATTTTATGGAATTTCATTTTGTTTCCTAGTTTGAGAGATATCATTGATTGAATATATGCATGTCTTTCTTCCAAGACGATTGTGTGTCACTGGCACTCTAGCAAGATTTTTCTCACTTCATGGGCCACCTTAGAACAAGTTCCATATACTGATGGAAATATATCTTTAGTATCTCAAATGGGTCTTCAATGGAATTGGATTTCATCACATGTAGCAGAAGTTATGAATAAATTTGTAGAAGGAGATTCAAAGCCTCCAAAGTCATGGTTTTTCAATTTTATTAATGTAAATGGTTATGGGTCAACCACACAAAACCCTTCTCTTCATTAGGAATTAGAAAATTGTACTCATGGGTTTCTTTGTCACATGCGTGAAATGATGGGGGACCATCATTTTCTAGAGGGGGGGGGGATTATTTAGAGGGTATATGGTCTAAATTCAGATGCAAAAGTCATAAAGCTATAAAACTAATAGATTGCACATGTGGATCAAGGAGATGCCTACCTCCTCATTAATTAATTGGGCTAACATGTTGCTCATGTGGGTCAAAGAGAGTCTCACCTCTCCACTATTGTATTGGGTTTTATTTTCCACTACTTAGTTAGTTGGGTAGTTAGATCTATTATTATAATAATAGAGACTCATTTAATGAGCTATTTCCATTATTTTATTGGGTTTTATTTTCCACTACTTAGTTAGTGGGTAGTTAGATCTATTATAATAATAAAGACTCATTTAAGGAACTCTTTTTGTCTTTGTCCAATAGACCATTTTGTAATGCTATATAAAGGCCTAGAAATCCTTCTCATAATATCAAATTACTCAGTTTGGCTTCTCTCATATTTTCTATTGTTCATTGTGAGATTAATTAGCTCTGAGTGATTTACTAGTAATTAGTTTTAGAGGTGAGACTACTCGTTGAGTCTCACCTCCCGAGTACTTCATTACATGGTTTTGTCCATGCTTCTTTTCATGCAATATTGACATGTCTAAGCTCCTCCTCTCTCAGCATTCAAGCCATCCAAATCTTAGCCCCCAAGATCTGAATCAATGGTATTAGAGCAGGTACACTCTCCATCAAAACAAGGTTTTGAAGCATGATGCGGGTTCAAACATTTATAGCAATCACCAACCTCCTTTTGGTACTATCAGAATCCATTTTACGTACCATACACTATAAGCATCATAGTTGGTCCACAGGCACTACAGGGTTTTTTTTCCACCCTCGGATCTTCATTCACCATTACAAGGAGAAATATACATGGATTCACTACATCTATACATGGATCCACTACATCCATTATTCTGCAACATTTTCAACAAATTTTCAGGGTGTCCATGCTGCCCATGGAGGTTCCACAACCTCTACAACATCACATGCTGCTCTACAAACCCTTGGCATCCTTTGTGTCCCTCTACACTCAGACAAATTCAAATAGGTGCTACGACCTCTATGCAACATTAGAGGCTCTACCTTAGCTCATTGGAAATATTTGTTCAAGATCTCAAAAGGGTATTACACAGAATCTCATTTGGATTTCTATTTTGAGAGAAATCATCGATTAAATCTCAACATGTTTTGACCCAAGGAGGTTGTGCGTACCACCATATTCAACAATATTTTTCTCTCATATGGGTCAAAGAGATTCCCAACTCTAAATTATTATATTGGGTTTTATTTTCCACTACTTAGTTAGCTGGATAGTTAAATCTTTTTTTTTTTTTTAAGTAAAAAAGATGGATCATGTTATATTATCATAAGCAAGGTACAATAACTGTTTGCGATGCTAGTTGTCCCGCCTAAGCAGGAAACCGAGACAGCTGGGCATCCTATGCCAAGTGTTTCCCTTTTAACAAAATAGACATGGTTTCGTCCTGCCCGAAGGAAACCAGGACTGTCACTTATGAGATTCAAACTGTATGCCATAAGCTAGTTGTAAGAAAACTAAAAAATAACTGAGCTAAAGATTAATGTAGAACAAAAGAGGGACTCCTAACTAGGAACATCATTGAACCTTTTTGCCTGTGCGCTTCTCCTCGTTCCCATGCTGTCACCAGCCTACTGGAAGCACGTAAGTCTGCGCACACGTTGGGCATTGCCGATGTGGTAGATTTTCAGAGTGGGCCGCGAAGAGCATATCAAGCCGCTGGTCAATTTTGGCAAGGCGAAAAACCTGGTCATCCATCAGAATTCTTAGCTCGAAGATGAGAGCGAGGTGCCTCGAGTCGGTGAAGGGTGGCTGCTCCTGCCAGTGGCTGTCGATGGAGGCGAGGTGTCTGGATTTCGGTGCTTCTTTTCTTGTCTGCTCTGAACGGTTGAGAGACTGGGTCACCGTCCCCATGGTGGCGTCAGGAGGGGTCTCTTCTTCGACAAAACAGGTGGTGAAGTGCTCCTCTGGGATGTTGGCTTTGAAACCAGTCTGAATGTCCCCAGGCGAAGGCTTGTCTTCCACGCCAAATTCAGTGGGTGGGTTTCAGTTGTCTGGGACTGTAAACAGTGGGAGCTTGGGGTAGCTCTGCATGGCATCCTCTAAGGCAATTTCTTCCACGTACACCATGGGAGGCGTTCGTGGTTTCCTGTGCCGTCGAGTGGACGCCATGGCCAGCACCTGCTCAAAATTCCTCTGTCGCTGGCGTCGAGACTCAGCCATGTACCAAGCGGCACCCCTGCGCGGCTTTCCTTGTGCCCTGGGCATGGTGGAGACCCTGGGAATAACCAAGGTTCCTAGCGGACGGACTGCTCTGCTCCAGAGCTTCGACGGGACCTTGAATCTCTGCTCCGGTGGAGTGAACTATTGATGCGGTGGTGGAGTGAACACTGCAATGAACAAATGTCACTCGATGTTATCAATTCCGATGATAAGGCGGAGAGTGACCGCGGTCGCCATAGCCATTAAGGCTTGGTGTTGAGTACATTGGTGTCTGGTACTGTTCCCTTGCACGAAGAGGCTCGTCGTTTGGTTACGGCTACAATAATCCATGGTGTGTTAATGGTTGAGGGGATGGTCGTCGGTTGATGCATTAATATTGTGTCCCGGCATCAATCCGCGTGGCCCTGAATTGCTACGTGGCACCCCATCCGGGGTGGATAGTTAAATCTATTATTATAATAATAGAAACTCATTTAATGAGCTATTTCCATTATTGTATTGGGTTTTATTTTCCACTACTTATTTAGTTGGGTAGTTATATCTATTATAATAATAGAGACTCATTTAATGAAATCTTTTTTACTTTATCCAATGGACCATTTTGTAATGTTATATAAAGGCCCAGTAAGCCTTCTCATAATATCAAGTTATTCAGTTTGGTTTCTCTCATATTTTATATTGTTCTTTGTGAGATTAATTAGTTCTTAGTGATTTATTAGTGATTAGTTTTAGAGGTGAGACTCCTCTTTGAGCCTCACCTCCCAAGTACTTCAGTTTACAAGTTTTGCTCCTTGCTTCTTTTCATGCAATATTGACATGTCTAAGCTCCTCCTCTCTCGGCATTCAAGCCATCTAGATCTCAGCCCCCGAGATTTGAATCGATGGTATCAAAGCAGGTACACTCTCCATCGAAACAAGGGTTTGAAGCATGTTGCGGGTTCAAACATTTGCAATAATTGCCAACCTCCTTTTGGTACTATCATAATCCATTTTCCTGGCCATACATTGCAAGCATCACAATCGGTACACATGTACTACATGGCATTTTTTTTTACCCTCGGATCTTTGTTCACCATTACAAGGAGAACCATACATGGATTGAATACATCTATACATGGATCCACTACATCCATTGGTATGAAAAAATTTCAACAAATTTGTAAGGTGTCCATGCTGCCCACGGAGGTTCCACAACCTCTACAACAACCCACATTGCTCTACAAACCCTTGGCATCCTCTGTGGCCCTCCACACTCAGCCAAATTCAAAGAGGTGTTGCAACCTCTACACAACATTTCAGAGGCTCTACCATATCTCATTGGAAATATATTTTCAATATCTCAAAAGGGTATTTCATGGAATCTCATTTGGCTTCCTGGTTTGAGAGATATCATCAATTGAATCTCAACATGTATTTGACCCAAGGAGGCTATGCATACCACCATATTCAATGGTATTTTTCTCCCTTCTCAGAAAACTATAGAAGGAGTTCCACATATGACTGGAAACATATCTTCAAGATCGCAAATGGGTATTTTGTGGAATTTCATTTCATTGCATGGTTTATAAGATATCCTTGTTTGAAGCAGCACATGTTTGTAACCAGCGTGGTCAGGTTCCCTTCAAATCTGGCTTGGGTTTTTTCACTCCAGAAGACACCTTAGAGAACCTATGTTATATCGATGGAAAGGTCTCTTTGTTAACTCAAATAGTTATTTTACGGAATTTCATTTTGTTTCCTGGTTTGAGAGATATCACTGATTGAATATCTACATGTTTTTCTTCCAAGACGGTTGCACGTCACTGACACTTCAACAAGATTTTTCTCACTCCACGGGCCACCTCAGAACAAATTCCATATACGGATGGAAATATCTCTTCAATAACTCAAATGGGTGTTCAACGGAATTAGATTTCATCACATGTAGCAGAAATTATGAATAAATTTATAGAAGGAGCTTTAAAGCCTCCAAAGTCATGGTTTTTCCATTTTATTAATGTAAACGGTTATGGATCAACCACACAAAACCCTTCCCTTCATTGGGAATTAAAACATTGTACTCATGGGTCTCATTGTAGCATGGGTGAAATGATGGGGGGCCGTCATTTTCTAAAGGGGGGGGAATGATCCGAATTTTAGGGGGTATATGGTCTAAATTCTGATGCAAAATTCATAAAGCTATAAAGCTAATAGATTGTTCATGTCAATCAAGGAGATACCCACCTCTTCATTAATTAATTGGGCTAACAGGTTGCCCATATGGGTCAAAAGAGTCCCACCTCTCCATTATTGTATTGATTTTTATTTTCCACTACTTAGTTAGCTAGGTAGTTAGATCTATTATTATAATAATAGAGACTCATTTAATGAGCCATTTCTATTATTGTATTGGGTGTTATTTTCCACTACTTAGTTAGTTTGGTAGTTAGATCTATTATAATAATAGAGACTCATTTAATGAGCTCTTTTTGACTTTGTCCAATGGACCATTTTGTAATGTTATATAAAGGCCTAGCAAACCTTCTCATAATATCAAGTTACTCAGTTTGACTTCTCTCATATTTTATATTGTTCATTGTGAGATTAATTAGCTCTAAGTGATTTACTAGTAATTAGTTTTAGAGGTGAGACTCCTCTTTGAGCCTCACCTCCCGAGTACTTCATTTACATGTTTTTGTCCATGCTTCTTTTCATGCAAATTGGCATGTCTAAGCTCCTCCTCTCTTGGCATTTAAGGCCAAATCTCAGCCCCCGAGATCCGGATCACATTTCAACCAAGCCCACCACCAACCCTTTCAAGTATACTTTTTCAAACGGGCATCTAAACATCAAATCCCCTCTGCCATGTTGCATTTTCATTGTTTAATCCCCTCTAAACATGCCTTTAGGTTCTCCCTTCCTTGACAAGTTGCCTCGCCTAAACAAATTGCATCAAATACTTGCTTAGAGGTAGTACTCCACCACCATGGGTTTCCCTAGTGACTAGTCAATGCATATAAGTATACCATCACATGACACTATATCAATCACTTTCCAACTTGACACATTGCTTCACATGGTTGAGATTTGTACTTGGTGACACAATTCCATCTTAAAGAGTTTGAGCATGTTTTCACCTCTCATTGGTGTGATTACCCTAGTAATAATGTACCAAAACTAATCTAGTGCTTGCATTGGTATGCTTTGGATATGTTGGTTCATTGTCACACCATGACTCTTGATTGTACTATATTATGCAACTATCATTTCTATGTGATGAGGTATCACTATTACATGGCCAAGCCTCATCAAATTATTCAACTATTGTTTGTTTAATTGGTGAACTTGGACATGGACCCACTTTATATTTTAGTTCATGGCCATGATTGCACATTTAAATCACACGTATCCACAATGTATTTAACTTGGCGAGCATGCTCACACTTATCTTGTAAATGGGTATGCTTACCTCAGAAAGATAGTTTCCTATATACTATCCTTTGTTGTGTTTGTAGGTGATTCTCATGTCTTTGACTTGTAGGTGATTTCTCACTTGGTTGTATAGTGATATCCTATGTAGAAGAAAAACATAATGTATTTTTTTCATTCACTACACTTCTACCCTCACGCATTAAGGGGCATCTATTAGAATCCCAATTTGGTCCTATGCATCCCAAATCAAGGGTCTAGTCAATTGCACCTGTAACCATACCTTCCTTATGAACTCCATAGCCTCACATTTTCTTTTGAGGAAGAACACAATTAAAAAACCTCACTAATTAGTCATGATCTTAAGTTTTCCTATTATTTGGAACTCTATGAGTATAAGTAAAAGACACCACTCCATTATGGCTAATCCTATTGGCATGGTATATTGGAGCTTATATGTTATAGTGGGCCACTTCTATCAACTAACGTGGGATAATAATTTTGTATAGAGAGGTATTCATGTCATAAAATCAATTCCAAAACACACAAATGTTAAGCATATCCTTCTTAATAATAATCATTTTTAAAGAAGGCATGTGAAAGGGGTATGTGTAGTACTACAAATGAGAGATTTTTGTTTATTTATTGCAAAAAGAAAGGTTGAACACCAAACATACTCACACCCCACTAGTTACTAATTTTTTTTTATCACATATATAAGTTTTGAATGGTATTTCATTTCTCATTTTTGTTGGTGCAGTCAAAACACCACAAATGTCTATTGACTCTACTATAAGTCGATATGCATGGCAATTTGTAAATCATAAAAATGTGAAAGAAAAAAATATAGTGTGTTTTTACCAATTTAAAAAACTTTGAATTGTAGGTGATTTGTCACATGGTTGTATAGTGGTCTCCCATGCAAAAGAAAAAGATAATGTATTTTTTTTCTATACACTACACTTCCACCCTCACACATTACAGGGCATCTGTTAGCATCTCGATTTGGTCCTATGCATCCCAATTCAAGGGACGAGCCAATTGAACCTGCAACCATAAGTTCCTTATGCACTCCATAGCCTCACACCTGCTTTTGAAGGATAACACAATAAAAAACCTCATTGATTAGTCATGATCCTAAGTTTCCCTATCATTTGGCACTCTATGTTTATAAGTAAAAGGCACCACACTATTGTGGCTAGCCCAATTGACATGGTATATTGGGACTTATATGTTATAGTGGACCACTTATATCAATTAATGTGGGATGATAATTATGTATAGAGAGGTATTTACGACACAAAACAATTCCAAAATACATAGATGTTAAGCATATCCTTATTAATAATATGCATTTTTTAAGAAGTCGTGTGAAAGGGATATGCATAGCACTACTAATGAGAGATTTTTATTTAGTTTTTGCAAAATGAAAGGTTGAACACCAAACATACTCACACCCCACTAATTACTAATTTTATTTTATTACATATATAAGTTTTGCATGGTATTTCATTTCTCAGTTTTGTTTCTATTTGTGCAATCAAAATTCCATAAATGTCTTTTAACTCTATTATAAGTTATCCTACATGGCAATTTATAAAGCATAAAAATGTGAAAGAAGAAAACATAATGCATTTTTTCTTTTGCTATATACTACACTCCTACCCTCACACATTAGGGGTTCACTGATTTGTCTTGACCCTAAGTTCTCCTATATATTGACACTTTATGTGGATAAGCACAAGGCACCACTCCATTATGACTAGCCCCATTGGCATGGTATATTGAAGCTTATATATTACAATGGGCATTTATATCAACTAATGTGGGATAATATAATAATTTTGTATAGAGAAATATTTGTGTTATAAAAGCAATTTCAAAACATTCAAATGTCAAGCATATCCTTATTAATAATAGGCATTTTTAAAAAGGCTTATGAAAGAGATATATGTAGTACTATAAGTAAGAGCTTTTATTTTATTTTATTTTATTTTATTTTTTTAAAGAAGGTTAAACACCAAGCCTACTCACATTCCACTAATCACAATTTTTATTTTATGTTATTACTATATAATTTTTGCATGGTGTCTCATTTCTCATTTATGTTGGCGTAGTGAAAAGTCTAAAAATGTTTATTAGCTCTACCTATCATTTGACACTTTATGTATATAAGTGCAAGGCACTAAAGCTAGCACCATTGGCATGGTATATTGGAGTTTATTAGTTCCAACTAGTCACTTTTATTGATTAATATGAGATAATAATTTTGTATATAGAGATGTTTATATTATAAAAATAAATCTAGAAAAAAAAATGTTAAAGATATCTTAGGATTTTTTAAAAAAAGTGTAAAATAATTTTGTATAGAAATATTTATATCATAAAAACAAATCTCAAAAATATATTAAACTTATTCAATAATTTTTTAAGAAATAAATAATTTTGTATAGGAAGATATTTATATCACAAAAAAAATTCTAAAAAAATTATTAAATTTATTCAATAAATTTTTAAAAAACCATGTAAAAGACATGTGTAATATTACTAATAAATTTTATTTATTAATTTTTTATAAAATTAAAAATTTAACACCAATAATACTCATACCCACTAATTATATTTTATTTTATTACTTATAAAACTTTTGCATGGTATTTAAAAATTTAACATCAATAATACTCATACCTAGTAATTATATTTTATTTTATTACTTATAAAACCTTTGCATGGTATTTTGTTAGGTGCAATCAAAATTCCATAAATGTTATTAGCTTTGCTTGCATGTCAATTAATAAAGCATAAATATGTGAAAGAAGATCAAAAAAAGGAACAAACTCATAACATTTATTTAACATAACCATACTTGTTTTCCAACTTAGTGGATATTTAGTTCACAAATTTATAAATTAGAAATGAAGAAATTATATATAAATATATTTTTGAGTAAGATTTAAAACTGTGATTGATTGGTTAAAAGTTAGTCTTTTTAAAATTTAAGGATATATATTAATAATCCAATATCCAAAGGCATCTGACATGTGACTGGAAGGAAAGTTTATTCCAACTAACTATAAAGATATATATTAACAATTCAAGATTCAAAGATATCTGCGAAAATCTGTCCCAACTAACCATAATGAGTTATTTCATGTAGCATGGTTTTCATTGAATAATAGTGATGAATCAATTTACATTTACTGATGACAGTCTAGTTTTTTCCCAAGAGAAATTGCTCAATTTTATATATGGTATAAAATCATTTACAAATGCTCTGTATACAGACAAAGCCAGAATATATTGAGAGCCAATACGAAATACTAAGCTTGAAATCGTCAGGCGAGGATGGGGAGATCAATAAGTCCGGAAACAACACAACCATCACAGGGAAAAACTGAAAATCTCAATGCTTGATCTGATCAGTCACGCGTCCTGTGATGAGAATCAGTCACCTCAGCCAGTGACACCAGCCACCATCACTCAGCCTCGAGAATGGAAGCACGTGGGCTATGTCTGACCCGTCACAACCAAATACAATTGTAACACAGACTGTGCCATTGGAGCGGACAATCGCCCAAGTGTAATAGCCACCACGACTAATGGTAGCCTATCTCCAAAACCGAGCAAAAGACAGGAGCAAAGTGGGAAAACAAAGCTCACAGAGTGGAATCCGAAAGCAGCGATCTTGAATTAAACTTCGAAGAGATTGAAGAAAGTTGTCGGACTCTCCAGTCCTCTGTCACAGTGATAGATAGAGAGTCTGCCCACCACTTGACTGAGAGCTCTCTTGGAGAGTACATCCGCTTCAGAATTGTAGGATCTGGGGAGATGGTGGAAGGAGATGTCTGTGAAGGAGCGAGCCAGTAGAAGAGTTTTGTGTTTCCAGCCTTCAACGTGGAAGGAACGGAGATTGCACGAACCATTAATCCAGTCAATTATTACTTTTGAATCGCCTATGACCTGTAGGTGGTCTAGGGACCAAAAAGAAGCCAGCAAAAGAGTAGTCCATAAGCCAAGAAGCTCGGCTTTGGTATTCGTACCCCTTCCACAACATAGGGACCATTTTGTAATCCTCTCCGGGTGAGATTTGAAGATGCCTCCGGCACCACAGCAAAAACCAGTAGACTGCGCTGCTCCATCAAAAAAAGCCACAAAGTGGCCTGCCGGTAAGTAAAAATCAACCTCTTTGTGAAGATGTGCCATGACTGTAGGCTACTGCCAATGGAAAGAGGCTTGTGATCTAAGGCAGACCGCCCGAAAGGATGGGGAAGCGTCCTCAAAGAGCGCCCTGTTACGCTCTAGCCAAATGTGCCAACAAATCAGAACTGCCAGTGAAGGAGGCGCAGCTTGTACAGTGGACCAGGAGTAGAAACATTCAGAAAATGTAGCACCAGTCCAGATGAAAGAGAGGGAGAAGTGTTGCAGTGTGTGCTTCCATATGTTTTGAGCAAAAGTACAGTGAATGAACAGGTGGTGAATGTTCTCCGAGGCACTTCTACAAAGGACACAAATCCCCGGACCTTGCCATCCTCTTCTATGTAGGTTCTCCCAGGTGAAGAGTTTATCATAAACGCCAAGCCAAAAAAATAATTTTAGTTTTAAGGGAAGCTGCCAAGACCAAAGATGACAGAGCCACAAAGGCTGTGTCTCGATCACCCTATCAGTAAGGAGCGCAGCATAAACGTTTTTGGCTTGAACATCCCCCGAACCATCGCCCCCTGTCCAGGTTAAGGAATCCCGTGCATCTGTGAGGGAGAGGCCCGAGCTCTTTAAGGCAGCCGTGAAAGAGTCTAACTCCAAAGCTGCGAGTCCGCCGAGGGCCAAATCTCTACTGTGCAGCCAAAGATCAGGGAGGTGACAGGCATGGCTTTCTTTCTTTAACTGAGCAAGGGAAGAAATATTGTGAGACAACAGAAGAGACCTGAGCTGTAGGGACAGAATCGAAAGATCATCTAGGCCTATAAGTTTGTCTCTGCCCAGCTTAATATCTTTACCCGATCCAGGACTCCAGCGGAGCCAATGCAGGATCATCTGCGAGAAAGACACCAGTCCCTTCCAGAAGGGAGAAGCCCAGCTCTGTATGAGATGTGGTTTTCGAAGCCAAATGGAGAGAGGTTTGTCACCTATGTACTTGTCCTTGATAACTCGGTGCCAAATGTTATCGATGGAAATCGCTCTCCAAAAGGAACATGCCAATAACGCCTTGTTGAAAATGCCGAGATGCTTTAGTCCCCATCCTCCCTCCCTTTTTGGCCTAGAAAGCGTCTGCCAACTGCAAAGGTGAAATCACCTATTTCCCACAAGATCGTTCCACAGGAAGTTGAAAGAAAGTCTGCGGAGCAGTGTTAAGATTTTTGTCGGGATCCTTTCCAGTAGCATCCAATAAACAGCCAAACTTTGTAGGACCGATTTGACCAGGATGAGACGTCCCCCCAGGGACAGCCATTTGTTGCACCATAATCCAATTTTTCGTTCAAAGGTAGACACCAGCCAAGACCAGTCAGTAGCCGTGGAGGCTCCCCATTTGAGATGATACCCCAAGTATCTGAAGCCAAGGGATAAGTCAAAAAAAGTGAAGAGGAAAAGTCTTTTGAGAGAAGAGAGATCGGCCGCTGACAGGCCCCAATGATGGACCGAGGACTTCGTGGGATTGATGATCAGCCCCGAAGCATTGCAGAAGTGCTGAAGAATATCCAATAGAGCATTCCATTCCGATTCATCAGCTTTTGAAAATAAAAGTATGTCATCCACGAACATAAGATGGACGATTCTGAGGCGATTTGAGACCTGTATACCTGAAATACGATGCTTAGCAACATTTTTAGTGAGTAGAAGACTCAGCCCTTCCAAAACTAGGATAAAGAGGTAGGGGGAAAGGGGGCATCCCCGACGGAGCCCCCTTTCACTTTTGAAAAATCTGGAAACCTCCCCATTGATCAGTACTGAAAGATTTGCACTGGAAACACAGGACATTATCCAGTCGTGAAACTTATCCCAAATCCAACCGAGAGGAGGATAAGTCTGAGAAAATCCCAGTCGACCATATCAAAAGCCTTTTTGAGATCAATTTTCATGATCAACGCCTTTTGTTTTCTTTGAAAGATGTTGTGGATGCACTCATGAGCCACACCGATGGCATCATGGATCCTTCTTCCCTTGAGAAAACCGAGTTGTTCAAACGAGAGACTCCTTTCCAAAACAGGCTTAATCCGTGTGGAGATGACTTTAGCAATAAGCTTGTAAACTAAGTTGCATAAGGAGATCGGTCTGAAATCGTTGAAGGAGGCAGGCTGGTCTGACTTTGGGATTAAAACCAGGAAAGTAGAGTTGAGGCTGCTGTTAATTTTACCTTTAATACGCGCGTCCTCAACCATCAGAAGAAGATCGGATCCAACAAGATCAAAATAATGAGAGAAAAATTCGGCCGTCCAGCCGTCGGGGCCCGGACTTTTCTCTTTTTTTAGGAGAGAAAGAGTAGTCTTGAGCTCAGTCAGGGAGACCGGATTATATAGATCAGCTGCTTCATCTGCAGAAACCAAACTTGTGAAAAGGTTGGCCGTAGAGACTTTATCTGGCAAGTGTAGCTCGCTGTTGGATTTGAAGAGTTGTTCAAAAAAGGAGGCCGCTGTCGATTTGAGTGCCTCCTGTCGCGAATGGTGCCCTCATTTTCCTGTTCAATGGACCAGATGAGCTTTTTATTAGTGTTGAGGTTGGCCACTTTATGGAAGTACTTTGTGTTGGAGTCGCCCCATTTAAGCCATGTGGCCCGACTTCTGAGTCGCCATCTTTTTTCCTCGTCCAGTAGAATGTCATGACAGTCTAGTTGTTCTAACTACTGATTGATAACTGAATATGTAAAATATAACCCAGGACAGATGAACAATTAAAGACCTAACGCAGGGAACAAAAATAATTGTAAACCATAGATTTTTCGTAAAGTGGATTCAGTAGCTACCACAACTGTAAAGTGGATTCAGTAGCTACCACAACTGACAGCAGGCTTTTATTTACGATGTACGTTGCAAATATCAATCCTTGTCATTTCTATCTGAATATTATTGCCACAACAAGCTATATGGAACACATCAGATTGCAGATTGGGTGATTGTAAGAACTCCCAACACAACCTTTGGTTTTCTCTTCAAGTTGCCAATTATTATCAATTCTATTGAGAACTTATGCAGCAATTGACCGTGGAAACTTGTGAATCATTCAATTGCCCTCCACAAACAGTGACAAGTTAATGTCAATCCAGCTAATAAAAAATTCTGCAAATTACAGATAAAAAAATCCTCCCTGGAAATAACGCCGGAAAAGGGATTGGAATGAGGAAGGAGGGTGTACTTCATTCGTTGCCATGTTAGCATGGTTGTCCAATCAATTTTATTTTCTGGTTTGACTTTGATAAGGTACCTTACAGGGTGGGCCTGTGCAATTATAATTAAAACAACTGATCAGATACACAAATTAGTAAACATATTTTCATATGGAGTCTCTTTCCTTACCTATAGTGGGTCTGGGTAGGACTGGATTGCATTCATGGACAAGAAAATAAGCATCATGGATCATCCTAATTAATGGCTGTTGCCTCTTCTATGCCACTGCAATTTGTAAGGATGTGTACTCCTCTTCCTCCTCCTAGAGTAGGAGTCTCTATCATGTGTACCATTTTCTTCATCTTCTGTCTGTTTCATCAGCCAGCATTTGACTTTATCTCAGAGCAGGACGGAACCAGAAACTGCAGCTTAGATTCCCACGGGACTACCAGGCAGACAGACTTTGCAATAAATTCTAAAAGAAGAGGAAAGTTGGATGAACAATTCTGACAAGACGATGGTTTGAAAAAACTTCAAAAAGTTCAATATGGCTTTGAATAAATGGTGAAACTAAGTGGATTCAAATCCATTAAAGTGGGATACAAAATTTATCATTTACTCGTTAAACATATCATAATAACAATTTGAATCATAAATTAAAAATTATTAAAATAAATGAAATATTCAAACTTAATAAGAAATATAAATATACTGTAATATCAATTTTACTGATAAATAACAAACTTTAAAAATCATGAAAGTAAACATCATATTCAAACCTAATAAGAAATATAAATATATTGTGATATCAATTTTAAAGATAAATTAATAAACTTTAAAATTCATCAAAGTAAACATCATATTCAAACATGTCATAGTTTAGCATAATTTTGATTAATAAATTTAATAACAAACTTTAAAAATCATTAAAGTAAACATCATATTCAAATTTGATTAATAAACTTAATAACAAACTTTAAAAATCATCAAAGTAAATATCATATTCAAACATGTCATAGTTTAACATAACTTGATTAATAAACTTAATATCGGTTACTCTTAGTTGAATCTGTACTACTATTTCATATTAATGACATTGAAGACCATAAAACATATAAATGTACATCAAATTTTTATTTTGAAAGTTGGTTTTTATTGACTTAATTACAAGAGTAATTATGTTGATTTTTGTAACAATTTTAATGTATTTAAAGAGGATAATATGAGGTACACAATAAGTATTTAAGGAAAAAATGAAGGTAATGTGGTTATAATCATGTAATATGTCCACTATGCAATTAGATAAAATAATATAATAATGAGGGGTAGTTAGCATAAACCCTATAAGAAGGTAATGTGGTCATAATCATGGAATATGCTCACTATGCAATTAGATGTAATAATATAATAATGAGGGGTAGTTAGTATAAACCCTATAAAACTACTCATGAGAAAGTATATATACACATGAGTACCATTATATTGTATAGGTTGGATGTTGAGCATAATATTGTGGCAAACATGACTTGTGGAGTGATTCCTTGCATAAAGAGTATTTTATGGTGTTACCCCATCTAAGAGTTTTCTCTATATTCTTATGTTGTCTATTGTGTGGACACATTTTAGTTATTCTTAAGTTAAATGATCATATTTTATCTTTTACATACTAAGGTTTATAGTAATAACAAATATTCAAAAACAATAAATCAAACGATGTTGGCTAAACGTTCTACCTTTTGAGTTTTTTGGCCGGAATCCGACGATGTAAATTTGGACAAAATCACAATTTCATGTTGTTTAAATTGCATTTTTGAATGCATAAATGGATTCAGGGTGATGAAAAACCCCTAGGGCACTCAGATTATGCAAACTTAGCCACTCAAATCTGCAAATCCAACCATTCATCACCGGATTTCAGGCAAAATCAAACGGAAAAAGTTGTCGAAAAACCTCCAAAAGGTAAAACGTTTAGACTACTGCAAATTAAACTAACATTTTCACAACCAACGCAAGGATGTGGTTCATCATATAGTCCACTCCAAAGATTCAACTCTATCAAATACTCATCACTACTATTTCTCATCGTATTTTGCAATGACTTTTCTTTTATGCCCATCTCCTCAACTTGTTGTAATGATTCAATAAAATATTCCATGAGCATTAAGTGAATAATAACATTAAGATCATGACAAATTCAAAGTAGACATCCCATTTCTATTACTAATTGATATGCATCTTCAATTTCCATATAGCGATTAAAGGATAAAACAATGTTTTTTTATAACTTTTATGAACACATACGAGTTTGATTGAAAAAACAAGCATACATCCAAGACACATAATACATATATAATAAACCAACACACAAAAATTAATCAACATAAAAGAAAATACATAAAAGAAAACTGTTGGGGACAAATACCCCCAACTATCACCAAATAACTCCTTGCTATGTAAAACAATTACAAAGGAGTAGAACAAACACACAAAGTCATATTTGTATTTTGTTGTTGTTATATGGTTATATGAAAAGAGTTAAGGTTGAAAATTGTAAAAGTGTAATTCGCAATAGTAATCTCTGTGATGCTATCATAATAATGGCTATAGTAGGAAGCTAAGGTCTTGGTTAAAATTTCAGCAGACTCGTTAAGATAAGTATTACCATCATTGAAGAGTGGGGTTTTTTCCTCACGTTTAATTTTTTCCCTTTATAAACTATGTTATCATCAACTAGGTTTGTTCCCCTTGTGTTTCTATGGTTTTTTATTGCTATTATAATACGCGGTTATGATGCTTTATGAATGATTGGGATGTATGATATGGATGTTAAGCTCAATTTATAATAAAATGGGACTATGACTAGATTTATGGCCAACATTTGGTGATCATTCTGACTCATGACTCTGCACTACAATGAAAGGAATCATACCACTAAACATATTAAGACAATTAGTCTTGATGAGTGAACTCCAATAATGGTCCTAGTGGGAAATCCCAAATATAAAGAAGCATAGGATTCTCCCCATGAAATAAACAAGCATCATAAAAAGTGCCACCAAGAATAATTCCAACCTATTGTCAAATCAAAGAACACTAGAACAAAATAGGGAACAAGGAAGTAAAAAAGAAATAATGGTCCTAGAAAATCATCAAAGGGAACTAGAACAAACAAGGTCCTCGGGAGCTATCAAAACACTTGCATCAAAGAATCTGTGATCAAGAGCAACTTGAAAGACCCAATAAAAACCCTCTCGATGGAAAGAGAACCACAACCAAAGCATAGGTGTCATTATTCGATGAATATACATATGGAAAAGATCATATGTTTCTTTTTGAATCACTTTGGAAAGCAACCAATGAAGTAAATCTAGCTAAGAAATGGGCCATTTTTAAAGGATCACTAAGGGGACCAATATTGGCATGGTATTGGAAGTGTGAAACACATAAAAAAAATTATCCATATTGGATCACTATATGATTTTTCATCTATCTTGGTACTTTCTATGTGGAAAAATTGGAGGAATTGGCTTGTAGGGCCCATTTTAGTGGTAGGTCTCAATTTGGAAATTTGGGGTTCAGAACCTTCCTGAACCATTTGCAGCATCAAATGGAATTTCTGGTGGTGAAAACTTTGCAAGCATAGCTTGCAACTCCTTGACATTATGCTATACACAAATACCTTTCAAACGATGCAAATGTCACCTCAATTAGAGGTTGTATGTAGATGTTATGCATCCCGCAAGTTGACCTACCTTGTTGACCACCATGATACAAGTGGATGCCACGTTATCCCCCATTACTCACACATGTGGTTCTAGCTACGTGTGGACTTTCAAGAATATTCTAGAAGGTCCAAAAACCTAACTAATTGAGGCTTGAGGATGTAAATACCCTAACTCTAGATGGCATCAAACTATGTTAAATATCGGCCCTCTAGGAGAAGAAGGGGCATTGTACTTGTTACATAGTGAGTGCCCCTTCTTTGCACTTACTTTTCATAACTAAAGAAAAGAGAGAAGATCGTAGGCCTCACCTTCTAACTGGGTTTTCTCTCGTATCGAGTTTCCCAGGATACTTCTTGTGTTCATTTGTGTGGATGATGTGTTCATTTTCTTATTCTTTCTTTTTTTGTATTTCAGTTATTTTCATAAATTTGAGCAATAAGCTTGTGCTAATAAATCTAAAATCTTATGAAATAAACATGCATAGTAAAATATTTCAGTATAATACAAGATTTGTTGTGATGAACTATTCCAATGGAATATCCAGGGTAGCTTATAGATCATATTGGTATCAGAGTAGTTTTCTTTGGGGTATTTGTGGAAAGTTGTAGGATCCATGAATTAGCTTAAGAAGGAAGTCGTAGAAACCTAATCATGGAAAATGAGTCTACTCATAACAATCCTCAAGATGTAGTGGAAAATAGATTTTCGAGGCTAGAAGAGCAAGTTGTTGATATCTCTCGCAACATGGCCCTCCTCATGAAGGCTCTAGCAAACAAGTTTGGACCTTTTGAGGAGGTTGGTGGCTCTAACTTAGAAGTCGGATCTAATGAAAAAACAGGAGATAGTGAAGACCTAGAAAAGGAGTCGAGAAAAGAGACCGAGAAAGAGAAACCAAGTTCCAGTGCTATCACTCATTCATAACATCTTTTTAAAATGGAAGAAAAAGTGGATATCAAACCCTATCAAGGTGAGATAAATGTTGTTAAGTTGAATCATTGGTTGCAATAGTTATAACTATATTTCAATGTCCATAATATAGATGAAGAGTAGAAATTTTCATTTGCTCGATTGAAACTAGAGGGTCGTGTACTAACCTGGTGGGAAACCCACACAAAGACACTTAGGCAAGAGGGTGATCCACTAGAAACTAAGTGGGAGGATTTTAAAACCCTCATCAAGTCCCATTTCTACCCTATTGGGTATGCAAAGGACTAATGGATTTGTTGGAATCACTTTAGGTAGAGGCAAGGGAAAATCATGCAAGAATAGACCATTGAATTCAGGAATATGGTGATCATGTTGGGTATATCTCCTAAGAACCAAGACATACTTCTCAAGTATCTGGGGGGTATACACAGTCATTTGTGAAAGAAAGTGATGCTCTTCAAACCTGAGATTGTTAATGAGGCATGTGTACAAGCATAGTACCTAGAGAACATAGGCCATAAGAAATGACAATTAAGTGGTTCTAAACAGAATTACCACCAAGATGCTTCCAAGGAGGGAAAGAAGAAGTGGAAAGGAAAAGATAATAAGATGACAACCAATGCACATCGGTGAAAGGATCCAGACAACCATTGCAACCATTAGGATATCGATGGTCACATTGAAGATAAGTGTTGGAAGCTACATCTAGAGTTGAATCCAAAGAACTATAAGAAGGATCCCAAGAAGAAGAATCTTCTAGGAAATGATTCAGACAACCAGGTAGGGAGCATCTTGTCAATCGATTTATATGTCTAACTCCTATTATATTAATTATCAATCTAGAGTTCGTAAACTTGTGAAATGCTAACATTGTATATGCAGAATTAGATCATTGTTGGTGAATTAGGAAACACACAACAATTGCATTAATGTAAAGACTACTATGAAATCGAATTGCATAAATAAAATACCATCATGTTCTCATGGAGTGAGCTCTATCTCCTAAGAATTCATGGTAGAAAACTAAAATATAGGATCATAACATTGAATCAAAACATGCTACTTGTAAAACTAGAAAATGACAATCTATGTCAAAGGAAATATCAAGAAGTTTTATTTATTCTATCATAAGTTGGACATATGCTCTAAGAGTCCTCCCTTTGGAATGGAGAAAGCACTCTTATTTATACATGAATTTTCTTAGAAACTAAAACAACAAATAATAAATTCAGATCAACAAATCTCTCATGTGGTTACAACCATTTACTAATAATTAGCAAGTATATCTCTAAAAATATTCCACAAATCTCTCTAAAGTATTTGATAACAAATCTTCCATGATTATTCTCCATCCAAGATACTTGAGTGATCATCCCAAATCCTCATCAAATCTTCAAGGGTTGAAGAAAAAATTCGAATTTGGAGCTAGGTGCTAAAAATTTGCATTATTGAAAACTCCAAATGTACCTGTAATCATCACCAAACTAACCCAACTTTCAAAGATGAGTGAAAGCATGCTATTTTTCTAACGTTTAATCATAAATTCACTTAAAAAACTAATATTTGGGTGTTAATTTGTTTTCCTTCTTTTGTTGCTTGAGGGACATCTGTTTATATGGTTGTAGCCTCAAAAATACCTAATCCCCCACTTCAAATTCCCTTTCACTATGATGTTGATTTGCTTGTTGTTTCATCCTATTTTGTGCCATAACCAAGTTTTCCTTCAATAGTTTGGGAACCTCTTGTTGGTGCCCTATGTGACCCTCCATTGACTGAACCTTTGCGATGTGATGGATGGAGGATGATAATATCCATAAAGTGCAAAAAATGGGGACAATTTTTATAAACTATGGAAGGATTTGGTGTACCACCATTCTACCAAGGGAAACCACTTGACCCATTGTGTTTATTTATCATATCCAAAGTAATGAATATATCCTTCTAGACATTTATTCACAATCTCGGTTTTCCCATCGAATTGAGGATGATAAGATGAGCTATAATCCAATTGAGTACCCAAACAAGAAAATAATTCAGTCCAAAAGTTTCCAGTGAAAATCGGATCTTTGTCACTTACAATAATCTTAGCACCTCCATGTATCTTTTAAATTGTTTCCATAAATGCTACAGCTATTGAACTTGCTTTAAAGGGATGAGAGAGAGAGAGAGAGAGAAAATGGGCATACTTAGTTAGTTGATCAAATACTACCATGATGATAGTCTTTCCTTCAGATTTGAGTAAACATGTATTAAATGTAACGTACTCAACCTTCCAAGTTGAGTCACATCACTATAGAAAACGATTCGCAGTAAAAGTATGATTGTAGCCTAAAAGATTGTTTCTGACACATACTATCCCCATAGTTCAGTTGTTCATCCTACATGTTGTGAAAGTACGCTTGACGACCACCAGAAACAAAATCCCACCAAGGAAACCACCACAAAAACACCGAAAAAAAACCATTCTCAATGGATAACCATCATAACTGAGACTAATGTCCATGACCATCGTACCAACCCTCTCCACAGCTTGAAAACTTAAACAAGCACATCTAAAAACCATAAAACCACATTCATAAATATATTTACTATTTTACATCAATTTTAAAAAATATAATCAATATCAATATTTTTTATATTAATATTAACTAAAAATTATAAATATTTTTTATTATCACTATCTTTATAAATCATACTCTATTATTTTTAACGATTTTCAGGTTTTTCTAAATTTCCATTATACTCCTCTCATAGTAAAGAAGGCTTTTTGCCTTACATCCTCCTTAACACAACTCACGTCCAATAATCTTCTCCATAAAAACTTCTCAAATCTTCTCCATAAAAACTACCTCAAAACATACCCCAAGCCAACAGCAATAATATTATACCCCAAGCCAACAACAATAATATTATGTCATCATTTCTTTCATTGTATATAAATTTATGGGTAAGAATTGTATGTCCCAATGCACCACACTCCCACTTGTCATGATAACATTGATTTTCATATTCTTCGTTTAATGCAGTTATTATTTGTAAGCAAGAATTATGATGTCCACCCTATTCTAAAATTGGAGAAGATTTACTTCACAATTTTATTGTATATAGATTTGTGGTAAGAATTCTAGGCCTCCATGCATCACATTCCCACAGTAACAATAATTTTCATATTCTTTGTTTAATGCACTTAATCGTGAAGAAGGATTATGGTATCCAGCGTACTTAAAATGGGAAAAGATTTACAAAACGCTTTGATTGAATACTTATGAATTAAGTGTAAAATACAAAAATTCAAAAGTTAAAATAAACTATTAATATTTAATTACATTGTATTTGTATTATGATAATTCTAAAATCGATTTATAAATCAATATTAAAAAAAAAAAATTATAAATCAATAATAATAAAAAAATTATAAATTAATATTAAAAAAAAATTATAAATCAATATTACAAAATAATAAAAGTTATCAATGTAAAGGATGTGTATTAAAAACTTTGAATGGTTCTTGTTTAAAATGATGTTCATTACCCTGTAATTTAATGATAGATTTGTTTCATAGGTTTTATTCTCAATTTTTTTCACTCTTCAGGAAAAGTGGAAACAGAGAAACATTTCATTTTGGAATGTGAGGTCTTCAAAGACAGCAGGGAAAATTATGCAGGTATTCTGGTAGCTAGTTCTTGGGATAATCTATTCAGCAAAGAGTTTGTCGAGAAGCTGGGAGCCGTTATTGTAAAACTTCACAGGAAAAAGACTGAATACAAAAGCCAGATGGAAAAGCAATCTATCCCATAGACTATTTTTAACCTTGTAAACGTAAAAATACTTTTTTTTCTTTCTTTCTTTCTATGAAAATCCCAAAACCCACACATTTTCCATTCTGTTCCTGCCAACAAGAAGAGGGTTCCAAACAAAACAAAACAAAACAAAACAAAAAAAAAAAAAAAAAATTGTGGCTATATAAGAAGCACAGAAAGAGCCCACAAGACATGACACAGGGCAGTAAAATTGAAGATTACGTTGTGTTCAAAAACTATTACATGTAAATAACAACTCCATTTACTCCAGCTTTGGCATACTTGCAGCTCCAAATCGGTGTACCTTAGAGCCGGAGCATTAACATTTGATACATAATTTACAAACAGCAAATTGAGAAGGCCTATACTCTTCTGTTGTACATGCTCAAAAGAGAGAGGAAGGTCAAGCATCATGAACCTGCCCTGCCCTCTGTTCTCTGATCACCACCAACAATGACGGAGAAGAATTAAAAAACACGTACAAATATATTATTTAGGGTTGCAGGCTGTTATTCATTGTAGGTGAAGTAAGCTAACTACATAGTATAGTTGGGCAGGCAGGCATGAGGTTCTTCATTCTTTGCAGAGGGAGATGGCTCCACATCCGTTGTTGGGGATACAGGCTCACCCAGCAGATCTTCGGGCAGGCTTGGAATGCCCTCCAAGTAAAAAGTGTAGAATAACTTGAAAGGAAAGACAATCTGCTTTAACTTCACTTGCCCATGAACTCCACTGAATATGCCAGAACCCCCAGTAATTGTAAGGTATGATTCCTCGTATGTCAGATAAGGCCCCTGTAATGAAATGGACACAAGCACCCATTGATGACTCATTTAGGCCTCGAGGAAGCAACTAAGTAGATTAATTCCTTTAAGTCGAGATAACACCTTCAGCCAACACAAGTAGAAATATAAGCTTTGAATGGATTTAGAAAACAGAATGATCTACCTGCACAGAAATGTGGCCATAATCTCCAAAGTAAAAGCTGTAGATTGCTTCATAACGGTCTCCGCTCTTCTCAGGAAAATGCTGGATGAGAATACAGATCCCAGCTGTTATACCTAGACGTTTCTGCAGATTGCCACTGTACAGCTGCCTCCTCATAGAGAGACAAGTAGTTAGTTAGCATATGACTAGAAAGATCCAAATGCTCAGATTCGGCTTTATAGAAAGCCTGGGAAAAACTCAGTTTTCAACTGAAAAATAACTTTGATTGCATAAGATGACGCAAAACAAACGAGGTTTTGAGTTGTTCATTCATGGGGATCGATCGATTCCAAACACCCAATTGCCAGAAACTCGTTGGTTTTCAGCTTTAAAAGTCAAGGATAACAGAGGTCTGAAATGACAGGTTTTCACCCAGCAGGAACAAAAACATCAACAGATTTCAACTGATGCTAAAAAATCCAAAGCACCCACAGGCAACATTAATTTGTCATACCTTATTGCTAAATGGCACTATATCTCCCAGATGATTGACGGGCTTCTGACTCAGACGAAGGTAAGCAGGGCTTCCTCTGTCCAACTCATTCATCTCATACACATACAACTCCTGCACAGAGCCGCCTGCAACAAACAAGAAAAGAAAAAGAGGTCAACTCGGAGCCATCTAGTACATTACGTCAATCAAGTGCTGATTGAACCCATGAGAACCAAATCAGTGGAGGGAAGGAGGGAGGGTTCACTTGGGGGGCCTTGAGCAGAAGAAGCGTTGGCCTTGACTCGACGTCGAATTGATATCGATGCCTCTGCCCCTGCCCTCACTCGCACCAGAGAGGAGCTGTCAAACTGGATTTGCCTCTCAGTAGCCAACTGTGCCCCAAAAATCTCACCCTTTAACAGCTTAAAACAAGTAGCAGGTTTGAAGCCTATAGAATTAGTATTGTTGCCCTCTGAGTTTGAACAAACC
>JASDQU010025363.1:29956-42880 GCA_032191745.1 Picea mariana
CCCATTGACGACTGCATGGTTTTATTGATGGCGGTGACATTGACACTGCGTTGTTTCACTTCTTGTTGGGTCTCAATGAGACCAGGCTGTAAGGTGTTGAAGCGAGCTTCCAAGTCTTGGCTACAAGTATGGGCCATGAGGATGGGGGAATTGAAAAGGGGTGGGCGGGGTAAAAAAATTTTGCCAAAAAAATGATATAGATGAATGTGATAAGGGTGAAGAGATGAATCCAATGGAATAGGGTTGAAATAATGGTGAAAAAATTTCCAAACTCTTTTTTTTCTTATGTCTGGTTTGAAGAAATGCCCAAATGCTTAACCAAAAAGAAATGTGTATTTACTTGGCAACCCAAACACAGTTGCGCGGCAATAGATCTTGTCTGTTTTAATTTGTTTATGTTTCTATCCCCAAGGGTTAGGTATTCAAGGGTTCTATAGACAATGGTTTTCCCTATGCTATAGCTCTCTCATATACGTGCGGGGTCCAACAGTAGTACTCGGCCCAATATCTCAGGGCACTAACTAAGGAGGACAGACTGTACCCTTATCCGTACTACCCGACTACCCAGGTACTAGAGAGTATCTTCCTGAGTGTTGTTCTCGGTGACACTATAGAAGTCAGGCATCCAATCGGTTTATCTAAAGAGGGCTTCAGGTAATCTAGGTCGATCTGTACATAGGTGTTGTTTGATGCACTACCACTCGAAGGGGTACCAATAGGGGTTACGAGGGTGGCCAAAAAATGTGCACTTAAGTACAACTTGTATTTTCTGCATGTATGAATCCATCAACTATGGGTTTATGCACGTAACGACAAATCTTTGTGGCTTAAAGATGCTGACATACGTCTCGACCCTGAAAAAAAATTTAACCCACATTTTCTGCGAGGAAAGTGCTCTGATACCACTTGTAATATACCAGATATAAAATGTATGCAGAACATAAATAAAATGCTAGTAATGGCAGAATAACAACAATATAACCAGAACATTCACCACAATAACACTGAAATGATATAAGAATAACAACATAAATAACACTTTGAATCTGAAAGCAATGTTCACGGGCCTCTTCGAGGGGGCAACCTCCAGTTGAGCAGAGCTCTATTACAATAATATTCCAAGCTAGGGTTCTCATACCCTCAACTCCTATTTATACTAAAAAGAAGCATCTAGAGGAAGATCCTTCTAGAAGCAGAAGCTTCTATTAGGTCTTCTTGCATCCGCTTTATTCTATTTTATTGAAAGGCCTTATTAAAATTGACCTTTATTACATCCGAATATATTGTTCTACTTATGTGCGGGTTAGGACCCTAACATAATACTAGCACGGAGGGTCGTTTAAGACTTTGGTTAAAACCATATAACAAACACACCACATATATCCATATGTTATAACAACGCGCCAAAAAAGGAGGGGATAAAATAGGATGGAACTCGTGACCTCCCCCAAATAATTCCATCACTTAACCATTATGCCAAAGGTGATTCTTGTTAAGGCATGGCCACAACCTTATATTTAATGCCAACCATGGAGTTCATATGGAGGTTAAGGGGCTCGTGCCCTATTTAATGGTGTGTGGACCGAGAAGGGTACACACTCATAATTATGCAAAGAACAGTCTCAAAATATGTGCTTGAGGGTACCTATACTTAGAGGTTGCACCATAATACATACCATGGGGTTTCAGTATGGAATTTTAAGAACTTTATACTCATGTTTCATACTTTTTCACAAGGAATTTAGTGGTGTACTCTGTTTTTGAGTTTGAGTAATATAGAAAAAGGCCATTGTAAAACAAAATCATTTGAACATTAATAGAGAGGTCTTTATCGGAAGTGGACCCATAGACGTAGCCTAAATTAGGGGCCTCTGTGATCAAACTTGTGTATGTTATTTTAATATTTGTTTTCTATTTACGCTCATTTATTTTTCAAGTTTGTTATCAATAAAGTGTATTTGGATAGATAAGTATTTCACATGTACTTTGCAAGCAGTCAAAATGATTATTTTTGTTTAGAATATCAAGTAGATTTTATCATGTATTAAATATTAATAAGAATCTAAGGATTTTTCGAATCAGATATGGTCTACATTATACGGTGATTCTCAGACCTGTGGGTTATGGCCCCTCTCTTATTGACTCCTTAAATTAAAAATACTACAGGAACATTAGTTCGTGTATTTCAACAAAATCAAGTTATTGCACACAATCAATTTATACAATTGTATTCATCGCAGAGTATAAACCATTATGCATTGGAAGGAAACCATGAATATAAATTCATGTCGCAAACTACCAAGACCCAAACTACAATCCTCAAATCGTAATCTAATAGCTTATGTTGCCTTTAAACAAGAACTCGGCATAGACTTCAACCAATAGTTGGGTGCTATTTATCAGTAATGGATTTAATTCCATCAACGCATATTCCTTCCACTTCGATCCAATATCAAATTCAATTCATCATATCAAAGATGTGATTACTATTTGGACACACTGATTTCTTCATTCTCAACAATTAAGTCTTAAACAAAACAACTTCCAAGTCCTCAATCCACGTCTCATTTCCATCATCTCTTGGCTTGATCAAATCGATTCCAACAATGCCTTCAAGTTATTATGCAATGCAATAATGCTTCTTTTCTACGTGTGGATGTTCTTATCTTGTTATGGGTCTGATCTCAGTGACAACAAACAACGACTCCGATACGTAGGTCGCAACTCTCAAATACACATTAGTAAACTAACAAACTATCAAATATTGTTTCAACATGATTAAGAAAATACAAAGATTAAACAAATACACAATATTCACACAAAAACATTCTAAAATTCATTTCTCTATTTTATTTATCACAATTGTCACACTAATGGTGCCATGGTTGGCCAAATCTTCGTTCTAATGGTCGCCCTTCAAATGATCCAAGGATTACAAATTAAATGGAAAACCCAACAACGTGGATCACCTTGGATCCACAATTCTCACTATAATTTGAATTCATCCCATGATATCTGTCTACTATCTCAACTTAATGCTTTGAATATCAATTTGATGCCAACAATTTAACAAATCACATTCTCCTCCAACAATTTCTCCTTCCAAAAGCTTTTTTTGTTAATGTATTGGAAGTTGTTAGATGCTCCTTCATCAATCCTCATTATTTGAACTAAAATTATAGTAGTCTTTGAGTGGCTCAAATTCATCTTGCAAGAATGGGATTTTAGTGGAGCCATTAATAGGGTGTTTTATACTAGATCTTATTTATATGTGAATCCCTCATTAAGTGATGGTTTTTTTATAAAGATTCATGGTAAAATGTTAATTTTATTTGATGGGATTGTGGTACATACCGTAAATCCATTTGATTTGACCATCAAGATGGACATGTATGTTTGCATTTATTATGAAATTTAGCTAGTTTTTTAAGGATGTTCATCCTATATCTAGTTGTCGTAAAACATTTGTTTGGGTGAAAATATTTGAAATTAAAGAGGATGTTATTGGCATAAGTCACTAAATTTCAACATACATGAATTTACATCAGCGAGAAGTATTACACATCGAGAAGTATTACACACATGGTAGGCATTGTTGATACACCATTAGATATCACTGATGTTATGTATTTCTCAACTCTTAGTTTTTTATTAATTATTATTTATGATATGAAATTATATTCATAATGGTGACATTAATTGTATCATTATCCATTATAGTTGTTTTTGTTGTTGTTTTAACTAAGAACTCCATTATATGGTGTTCACCAACCACTTAAAAGGGAGAATCATGTTTTTGTCATTTTTCTTGAATATTGGAAATCATACTATGTTTCAAGCTCTTGCATCGAAAGTTGATAATGAAGTTGTTGTTACCATATTTTATATATATAAATCATAAATAAGTAATGATTCAATGGGGCATTTTTATGTTAATAGAGCCACATCGATAACATCCTCACAATATTCAACTTATCTCATAGAAATCGCACAATCAATTGAAGTCCTATAATACAATACATAGTGACACATATGTGGATATTCTATGTTTAGAAGAAAATGAGGGAATAAATTTTGAATTTTTGTTGTGCATCCTATAAATCCTAAGATTGTGAAGAAAAATAATTCATTGAAGTTCATTGTGCAAGGCTATGAAAATCTTAAATGTGTTGTTTTCAATACATGGGAAACATTTGTAGATTCATTCTAACCAATTTAAAATTCAAGCTAATAGTCACAACTTACTAATAAAAGTTGAGTGAGACAAAAGTGAAATTTTCATTATTTGTGCAATAGCATAGAACCTTGTGTGTTTGTACATTTCTCTTGGGAAACCCACCAATCATTTCTTGAAAATATATATATATTTTTTGCATTATCATTACAAGAATATGACAACCATTTTTTTTCATTTTTTTGAGATATGTGTTTCTAATTATAGTTGTATCAACATTATCATATCGTTCATGCTATTTCAATCTATGAATGGGAAAAATACCTAAACTATCATCACTATCATCCTCTATTATTAAAAGCTTAATATTATGTACACATATAACATAGATCCTTTGTTGGTATTACAAGTTATTTTACAAACTCATTTAACTAGAAAATGCACATTATATAGCCCTAACTTCATAGACTCAACAAAATGGACGCCCTTCCATAAAAATACATAATTGAAGGGTTAGGTTTAAAGGCTAAGATGTCATCTACTATGGTAAATCATATGATATGTTTAGAATGTATACTAAGTGTTTAAAATGCCCATTACTTACTTAAAAACTAAATTTCTTATGTAAAACAAAGTATATCATAAATAGTAAAATGTAGTTCTATAAGATGCATAACAATCCTTATAAATGAACTTGTGATGAAATATGAAAATATATGAATGTAATACATTACAAAGTATTAAACCATCTCATATTTTCAGAATTCACATTGTATTTCCCAAATGCTATAAATGCATTAAAATAAATATTTCCCCACTTTTGTCAATTCATTAATTTATTAAATGCACATCACTCTTTAATAAAAGTGTACACTTACATCACTCTTTAATAGAAGTGTACACTTAGGAAACTTTATGCATGCCATGGATAAAACAAAGCATGAAAATGATGCCTTCAATGTTATTTACCTTCCCCTATGCTTAGATGTTATGTTTTTAACAAAAATGTTTATAAATGTAAAATAATAAAATTCAACAAATAACAGGAAAGGCAATATAGTGGAATTGAAATCATACTATACATAAAATAAAACATAGAAATGATTTTTTAATGTTATTTACCTTACTATATGCTTACAATGAAATGCTGTGGACTTTATAAAAATGCATGCATTTTATGCCTTCGAAGTCATTCTTATTAAAGTAGATAAAACCAGGAAACAACACAACATAGTCCAATTTTAATCAAATGTCATAGATAAAATCATATCCTTGAGTTAAATATTCCACAACATAGTCCAATTTTAATCAAATGTCATAGATAAAATCATATCATTGAGTTAAATATTCCACATTTTGAATTCAATGTTCAAATATCAACTTTAAAATATTTAAATCGTACATCTTGGAAAAAGAAATTCTCTACCTCAATTTTATAGTATAATATTTAAATCGTACATCTTGGGGAAAGAAATTGTCTACCTCAATTTTATAGTATATTAATATCTCATTTCGATGTATTACATTATTAAATGCATTTATCTCAAGTTTTTGATATTTTCTTTGCACTATTACAACCCAAAATTCTCTTGAAACAACTTATAAAGATAACAATTCATACAATTTGCATGAATTGGTATGTTGTTTATTAGTACCTACCACCTATGACAATGGACCATTTTTTTCATTTTTAAATTAATTTAGGTTCTACTAAAAATTATGGAAATAATACCACGTAATAACTAAAGTATAAATAAAATGTATATTTAACATTTTTTTTAAATAAAAATTTATTGGTTACTATTGGACGCATGCCCAATTTTTATCATTAACATTGGATGAAAATTCAAAATAAAAATCAAAACTTTCATATGTTATTATATATTATTTATGATGTGGTAAATTGTAGTGTTAATGTTGATTGTATCATGGTTAGTGCCTCTAATTCTTCTAAAGGTTTTTTTTGGATGGGCATGTTGTGTATGCTTATGGAGGTTTCATTCTTCTTGGGATGTTGGGATCAAATTCAATGGATGAAAGGAATCATTAGAGGATTAATGTGAAGAGGGTTCTCCCTTTCATCCTAATTTCATTGCATTTCATTGTGTTCTCTACCTTATCATAACTCTACTTGTTGAGCCTTGTAACTAAATACAAAATGAGTTTTTGTGCTTGCATACCTAATTTAATGATGGTTCTTAAGGTTCACATGGTTGAGTACTGTGTATGAGGAATGGAATAACTTGAGGATAATGCCAAGAGATTGGAATGATAATTTTTTTATATTTTGAGTATTATATCGGGGATTGTAATAGCTACCCAATCAATTGATGTCTTTCATTTTTGGAAATACCTTGAAAGGTTTGCATGCCAATATCCTAGTTTTTCTTGCCATATCTTTTCATGGGATTTTTCTTGCCATATCTCTTCATGGGATTGCTTAATCAAAATCCTATCTCTTCATAGGGCTTGATTAGAATTTTTGTTCAAATCATATTCATATGAGGTTATATTATTGTATCATTTAAAGGGCTTGACAATAACTCCTATCTTTGTGTAAAAACCAACTACAATATGTTCAACATGATCTTGATAGATGGGATATGGCATGGGTGATAGGTTTGTTTCATTGCAAATTTAAAGTTTATGTTCCATCTACAAATTTGGGCATTGTTAGTGTTTATTATTGTGTAAATTCATTGTTGTTTTCAGGAAACCTCTTGCCAACGTCTCTCACCCTATTGCAATGTTAGATCATGCATGCCTCAATAGCCCATTCCATAAGGTATTATTCTAAGACCTTCATTTATGCCTCTCTTCTATCTTTTTATTAAACTTGTTGGTACTTTTTAAGAGTTTGGTCTTAGTTATATGAAAAGGCTATTAGGAAAAAAAACATATCTACCGCCAATAATGTAATATCTAATGTAATATCTTTATCTGATATCAATATATTAATGTTTATGTTTCTCTTTTCCTTTCTTTAATGCAACTTCCAATTATTTTCCCAACAAAGTCGAGCATTAGTTTCCATTCCAAAGTCAAAGTTTATGTCAGGTAACAATCAAAGGAGAGTATCAAGAGCAAGGAAATTCCTCCTAAAACTATAGAAACCAAGCATGAGTTAGAAATCGTTTTAGTTATTGAATAAACATATGGTATATAACCAACCTGTATTCGTAATGTTTGAGCTACAAGAAACAAAGACGATCCTAAATTACTAACAACAAAATCCTCCATCACTAAGAACATTTCTTATATCTCAAAGTACAGTAGTAGGTTTCTCATAATGTGTTTTGATTTTTAATTAATTTTCTATGCAAAGATCACAATTCAACCAAACATGTCCCATCTAGTTAATTAGGTTGTTACAATTTAACCAAACGTATCCCATCTAGTTTATTAGGTTGTTAGAAGATTCAATTATTCTCCAGTTCATTTATAAAATTGTCTATGCTACCATTTTTCAATAAAATAATTACCCTAAATTTCAATAAGATAATTACACTAAAGAATTATTTCTTATTTTTCCTTTTATGGAAACATTTATCGCCATAGAAGAACCTAATCATCTAGTTGATTTGAACCCTTGTGTGGATTTGGATTTGATGATGAAATCACTAAGGAAAAGGAGGACCTATTTCCAAACAATGAAGGATCTGAGCTTGATTAAATTGATAGTGGTGATGATATATATGGGTTCTGTGATTAAGGATATGTACATTAAGCTAATCTTTTTTCTTCTATGCATTTCAAACTCAAAATTGGATTTTGAAATTCATAAATTTTGTTCTATATGCATGGAACGCATGAGCTCCGTGTCACATTATATGCCCAAACAACTAGATACCAGTGGAAAAATGATATAAGTCCCACTAAATTGGTTTATTGAAGTGAGTGATCTATTTGATATCAATGGMAAAATTATATAAGTCTCACTAAATTGGTTTATTGAGATGAGTGATATGTTTGATATCAATGGAAAAATGATATAAATCCCACTAAATTTGTTTATTGAGGTGAGTGATCTATTTGAGACCAATTATGCCAATTGAAAACAATTATGTTAACCAATTATAATAAATATTTTTATAGTTTTAATTATGATTTAATTTGACTTTGGCGTTTGAATTTTTATATTCATTGCACGTCTGGGTTGATGCTAGATATTTTTAATCTTAGCACAAAAATTCTTAATAAAAATATTTTTATTCAATTTGTACCAAGGAGAAACGAGTTAGTGGGTGCCACTAACTTCAAAGAATGAGGAACTTTGGGATACGGAGGTGTCTCATCTTTATTAATGGTTGAAGATTATGTGATATTTCTTTAGTAAATGAATGTTGAATTTTTTCTTGAGACTCCATAGTATTTCTCACACTTTGTTTTCTTGGATTTTGGTGGTGGACAAGTGAATTTCTTGACCTCTTAAAAATAAATAAATTTAAAGGATTTTGTTGTTTTTATGAGAATTAATAAGATTTCTAAGTATGAAGGAGTATTAATTATTTTAATGGGGGAATTTAGTTTGTGTTATAATATTTCCTATGATATCCTAGATGGGTTTTAATAGGGATTTTTTTTATGGGAATTTCAATATGTTGTTAATGGATTTTGATGTTTCTCTTCCTATTAATTTATTATCATATTTAAATAATTATCTTGAATGAATATATTTTTTCGTATATTTTTTTTGTAAATTTTGTATTAGAAAAAATTGAGGGTTTAATTTTTTATTATTTTAAAATAGCTTAAATAATTGATCAGTTTAAATTTTTTTTTAAAATAGTTTAAGTAATTGATAAATTTAACAAAAATTATTGATAAAATATTGTCAATATTGTTGCATTGTATCTATGGATAAATTTAAATCTAAAGGTTCTCAAAATAAGCAATAATTAAGCATTAATTTGCATATTGTAAAGAAATCTTAAATCTGTATTAATCCATAGGGGGCACATAAAATTGTGTTACTAAAGCTAGGGTGCTACCAATACTATCTAAAATTAGGATATTTTGAATTCTAGAAAAGAACATTCATAGATTGATATATGAAGCTCAAGGTAAAGTAGGCTTCTAGTAATGTGAGATGACCATTACAATGAAAAAAAACTTATCTATGGTGCAAAAATATTAGGTGGGTACAAATACCGTGTTTTATTGTTCATTGTAGTTCGATGTGTAATTTTGAGTGCAAAAGATTTGTAGGAATAATCTTCATTTTGTAGGATTAAATTTGGTCTCAACAATGAGTTTTAGTTTGTATTCATTAATAAACTTGTAGTTATTTTATCTTTTACATAATTTTTATGACATGAGGATAACATAATTATTTCCTTTTGATTCCCCTACAAATTACATGTCCTTATTAAATTCTTATTAGTAGACCCCAAATCAATTTATTTTTTCTCTCAATGGTTTCATACATATCTAGAGTTCTAGTGTATTCAATTTTGTATAGATTGGGAAAACAATTGCATCAAATCATGTGGCATTCTAAAGGAGAGGAGGATATATACATGGAGTACACATAGGATGCTCAAAATATTATGACTATTTACTATGACAATCACATGCACACTAGTCAAATTATTGGACAATATTGATAACTAAATGTGTGAATATCAAGGCTATATTTATTTGTAGTATTTTCCTTGTTTTCTCTCCTTTGAGAAATTGATTGAAGTAATTTGTGTCATTATACCATATAGGTTGAAAACATTCCTACAATAGGCACCATTTTTATCCATTTCTCAATGTTATTTTTTCAAATGTATTTTTTTCATTGAGACAATTAGTAGAAAAAAGATTTGTATACAATGGAATTATAGCCCACTTGCTTCACCAACATGGACCTTGTGCATAATATAACTTCTTGTCTCTCTCGTAGTCTTGTACAAAGTTTGTTACTTCACAAAGCTACCAGACTTATATCCTCTGCCTTTTATAAGGATCTATGCTCTTCTCTATTCCTCCATTCTTAGACTTCCTTAGTGTGATTTATATATTATTCCCAATGCAACCTTTTCTCCAGATTGATTGGTTGGCTCATGTCTTTATATAACCTTCCCCTAAGAAACCAAGTGACAATGCAATTACAAATAAACCTTATTCCTTAATGTGTCAATAAATGTTAGGTCTCTATCCCTGTCACCATGAACTTTGTATAACCCAACACTCAGGGTTTCATTAATCAAGTGAATGAGAAACTATGTCCCCAAATTTTCCCTTGAATGTAATTGAATCCTACTACCATTGGTCATCAACACTCTAATAATAAATAATATGCACACATACATTGTTATACCATAGATCCCTTGAAACTTCCATTGGTATACATCAGTATTGGAAAGGAAACACACAACATGTAGATGCTAGACATTCAATTCAGTGTGTCTTGATAAGAGTCATGCTTATGATTTCCACTAAAATATTTTAACACATTTAAGGAAAATGGGAATTACTCTTATTCCTTAGTCCTGTGAATTATTTTAGTTTTTGATATGCACTATATGTGGCACAAAAATTATTTATTAAATATGCCCACTTTAGTATAACAACCTCTGAAATATTCCCTACAACATAAATCACTACATGTAGAAGGAAAGTTGATATGTTATGAATCGAAGAATTCAATGACAAGGTAAATATAGGAAGCGACCAATAGGTAGGGTAAGTCATCGAACCAGTGGGTCACCCAAGTAAACAAAGAGATATCAACCAAGAAATGAATCAAATTGACCAACAAAGGAATTAATCTCCCCATGAGGGAGAGTAGTTGACTAGGGAGAGATGATTTGACTAGAAGAGTGCCCAGTCGACTAAATAAGATGAAATCAACTATAGGGATAGCAATTTTGACCAAAGATATAATTAATTTGACTAGAGAGAATTCAAATGGAACAAAGAGTTATAAGTCAAATAGGCCAGTGTAAATTGACCAAGTGTAACATCCCACTCTGGCGCACTTACAAAACTTATTTTTGAGGACACCTACTCGCATATGATCTGGACTTTTTTGATATTAATACATTTTTGCTGGATTATGATGCGTTCTGATAGACGACATGATGTTTTACCACTTGATGTAGACAGGTGCTGCTGACTCGGTTTCATTGAGTGTGCAAGGTTTCGGACCTTGAGGATGCAGAGGCATCGGTGGAACCCCCTTGGACTCCAGATTGAGTCAGGGAATGTGCTATTTGGGTTGATTCATTTACGGTGATATTGCTTTGTTTTGATGATATGATATTGATTTTATGATATGTTCTTGATGTTCTAACATGATGGTTGATGATGTAGGCTGACGATAGCTTGTCGACCAGACTCACATATGGAGTAAAGGGGCCACACATGATTTCCAGAGAGGTTGAGGGAGAGGTGTGGACAGCAGCCCTGCCACAACCTACTAGCACTCCCGCTGTGGCTCGAAATGTAGGTTAACGATCACCTAGTTCGAGAGGATCCATGATGCCGTGAGGGCAGATTGCGATAGTCGCTCACGATGATTCTAAAGGGCATGCAATAAGGCGGGGGCCTTATTCCTTAGAGCCCTTAGTCTCCGACGAGTTCACCTAGTAGAGTGTTGACTCCAGGGGTTATAGATGTCTACCAATCCGTCAAGTCAGGGAGTGGCACCCTTGGAGCACGTGGTGCATCCTGAAGGGCACGTCGCACAAAGAAATACAAGGCGAGTGGCACCCTTGGAGCACGTGGTGCATCCTGAAGGGCATGTCGTGCAATAGAAAGAAACAAGGCGAGTGGCACCCTTGGAGCACGTAGTGCGTCCTGAAGGGCATGTCGCATTGATAATGATGATGAGACAACCTAGATGACCCTAAGACCTTAATGCCTTAAGAATTTCTCAAAACGACTCCCCTAATGAATTGTCGCCCAGTTCAATCTAAACCTAAATTTAAAACATCTTAAAGATAAAAATTTGATAAGCCCTAAGAAAAGATCCTACTAAAAATAAACATAAGGGCGTAAACTAAAACCCTCCTATGTGTTAGTTAAAGTCTTCTTAAATTAAGGGGGGGTAAAGTAATGAGGGGGATGAATTAATTGAAACCCATGGTTTTTAAATTTTAAAGAAGAATTAAAATTATTAAAGAGTGGGAGTGTAAAAATTTACGATTTTAAAATATAATGAAAAGGTTAATAAGTGCATTTATCTTATTGGGTGTTAGAAAAAAAGGGGGAAAGGAACAATTAATAGAAATAAGGAAACTTGTATTAAAGGAAACTTAATAATGGAAAATAGGAGACATAGGGTAAAAAGCAAAAAGGAATCAGCAACTAAGGAGTTACTAAAAATCAGCAACTTCATTTTAGGAAAGTTATTAAAAGCATGAGAGGGGATCTAGGAACCCTAGGAGTAATTTTAGGAGCAACTAAAGGGGCGTGAGGGAAATGAGTCTTTTAATTATTAAAAAGAAATTAATTTTTGGAGAACCGTGGGGATGAGTGACACTTGGACGACAGAGAATTTTTAGAGGTTTGTCATAAAAAAAATTAATTTAATAATTATTTAGGAAAGTAGGTGGGTCTCAATTTCTATAAAAGAAGGGGAAAAGAAGGAAGAAGGGGATGAACGGTTAGCGTAACGTTACGCTGCAAAATTGTGGCTTGGCGGATTGCTTGTGAGGAGTTGGGTTTCTCTCAGTTGTATTGGAGTGGTATCTCAGCCTTGGAGGCGAGCTGAGAAGCTAGTCTTATCTTTGGATCTTGTGTGGCCCCTTTGCGGCTCG
>JASDQU010025364.1:24139-42136 GCA_032191745.1 Picea mariana
TGTGGAATTGTTTATATTCATATCTATAACCTCCATAGAAATCATTCTAATCACCTAAGTGTGTTGTTGGAGGAATTGATTTTGTTGTTGAATCACATGTTGTTGTTGAAATAATTGAATATATTCTTTTACATTGAGTGATGCACCTTCCATAGGAGTGACCTTATAAGGTGCCATGATTTATGGAATATGTGTTATTATATGAAGTAATTGGGTCATGTGAAAGTGGAAGAGAGGGGGCAACACCCTCTTATTTTCTTTTTTGGAGAGAAAAAGACAAATATAGAAACTATAGGGAGTGGATCCCTAAGTGTGGGTACAAAAATGTTCCAAGGAAGGGATTGGATCCCTTGTGGTGGATACATAATATAGAAAAAGAAAGGAATGGATATTTTTTTGGTGGCTATGTAAGTGAAATATAATACCAATTGATGAAAAATAAGATATGGAAAATAGAAATATAAATATTTGCATTCAAACTCAAAACATATAATTAGCAATTAACAACCTTCTTCTTATAGGCTTGATGGATACAAAAGGAGGGATGATCATATTTGAATTGTTCTTCCAATTTTTATTTTTTAATATTTATATATACTACTAATATACAATAGTCTTGATATACACCATTAATCCACTCCACCTCATAGAGGAATTGGTATGGGAACCAAGAAACCAAGAAGTGAAGCACATTAATGACACATAATCATAGAGGAATTGGTATGGGAACCAAGAGACCAAGAAGTGGAGCACATTAATGACAGATAACAATAGTAGTGGATATTAATAATGTAATTTAATATTAAAAAATAAATGAGGGAATAATAATTTCAATATGAATGATTGTCCTTTTTCTTTTTAATATTAAACTGTACAATTAATATTCACTACTATTGCTATGCATAATTAATACACTCCACCTATTGATTTCTTGATTTTCATACCATTTTATGATCTAGATTATTTTCGGCATGAAATGAGAGAGGAGATATAATAAAGAAATGTATAGAGGTATCTCGAATATCCAATGATATAATATAAATATATCAGTAATGCAACTATAAACACATAGATACAGTAATACATAATTTCTATTAATGAGTGAAATGTACAAAACTATAGAAATATAGAGTGAAAGACTCGCTAGAATGGTGACAGCTTATCTCTGAGAAGATATGTAACAACTACTGACATTCACAAGAAGATGATTTTACAATGAGTCTCCAAAGGCATTTTTATCATAAATACAATCCAAAACCCTAACCCTGAAAGATGAAAAGACAACAGTTTTGTGGACCCCGTGTTCGATAGTTTGGTCTATCAACTTCCTAGGGGTGTAACTTTGGCATACAATCTCTGTTTAGGGCACACGATATATCGTTGGAAAGGTATCGTCGAGGAGATTATTTTTTGGGGATAAATCATAGCCTTTTCCTATATTTGAGAATCTTGATCCCAAAAAACCTTCATTTAGGCCCTCAAAATGGCCCTGGAAGTTTAGGAACAAAAAAAATGGTAAAAATAGTAAGTTGCTAGAAAATCGTCTTGAGCCAGTTGGAATAGGTGGGTAGCCACTGATATCCACCTGGATCATTTTTTTATCCTATTATCACACCTCCCACTTATTTTCTACTCGCTTAGCATCATATTAACAAGTGGATATAATAGATAGGTTGTTGTATAAGTTGTTAATATGCAAGTATAAGAATGATATGTTTCTTTATCAAAGGAAATGCTTTGGGGGTGATTCAATACCTTGAGCAAATTATTCATGAAGGAAATATATAGCTCCATTTCATGATGATCATTTTGAAAAATATTATAAGTATTGTGTTTCTTACATCATGTTTTGCATAGCATTATAAGCATTGTGTCTTGTTATACCAAAGAGTAAATAATGAAGTCCTCGCTAAATATTGGGTGAATGAGAATATGAGTGAAAGTGGAAACATGTTGGACATTATTATAGTGAACCATTGGATTGTTTAAAATTGTTGCTAAATTTTTTTAATGATGCATTAATTGGGTTGAGTAAAACCAAGAAAGTCTAGAATGATCTTCATTAGAAAGTTTTTTTTATCCAAAGGATGAGTAAACACCTTCTTATTTATGATAGATGATACTCATGGCTAACTTTGATCTCAATTTTTCCCTCTATTTTGATACATTGTGTTCAAATATTTTTCTCTTCATTAACTAGAAACTTTATCCTAGGTTCATGAACATATCTCATTCTCATCATTTTTTAAAAATATATCTCAATCGATGAATATGGTCATCCTTTATCTCAAAGAAGAAGAAAACATCACTTTGGTGAAGAAAGGCGTTTACCCACCAAATTTCTAATCCATGGTAAATTACCCTTTAAAAATTTCCTTATCATTTATGAGTTTGAATGACATGTACACCTATAAAAATGTTTCCCATGACATGGTAAATGTTTTCTTAAACATATATTTTATAATAAGATAAGTGTGTGTTATCACTGAAAAATAATTCACAACACGATAAAAAATGGTTGAAGAAAGTATCAATGCAACACACCAATAAGCATGCCTCCAACAATAACAGGTTTCATTCAGCATGTCAGAAAACTATACAAACAGTCCCTTCAATTTCTGCACAATTTCCTCAAATCTTTGTTGTGCACATCTACGCAAGCCAACACAACTGAATTTGTGAAATTTTCATAGGTTGTGTGAATGTTCTTGCAAGAACCCACGTTGATTAAAGAATGATGAATTAATGCATTTGGTCAGACCTCACCCACTTCCAGCTAAAGCTGTACCGTGACAAGTCACCCAATTTGCTCTGAAATCTAGCCTTGGTGCTATGGAATGGATGGGTGGTACCTTAAAAAGGACCCCCATTTACACTATGAACTATTTTTGTAATGGCTTGCATGAAGCCTATAAATACAAGATAAATTCATGTAAATAAGGTAAGAGTTTGATGTATTTTTATGTTGTTGAATTTGCTCTTGAGAAGCAACATTTCACCTACAACTATTCTTACATCCATAACAATTTTTATCCTTCTCATATCTTGAGAATCTTAGCAAGTAATTCTTCTCCATTGTCACTCCATTGTTAGAAGAGGAATCACTTTATATTGGGGACTTCAAGGGCCCTCTCAAGAAGGAAGAGAGGACTCATAAGTCCCTACATTTCTCCTAGGTGTTATCAATTCAAAACCCACTTTACATTGGTAGCTATTCCTTGTTCCATTTGTTTTTTTTCATTTGAAGTTCATACATTCTTAATTTAGTTGTATTTTTTATTTTATTTATTTTCTTATTTGCTTCATGTTTGATCCATTAATCAACTAACCATGTTTTGTATTATCTTGTTGGTATAACAACGTCGTTAAGTGATTTTTTTTTCTCTCCTAGGAGGAAAAACAAGAACAATAGATTGCATACTCCACTAGGGAGTTCGATCAAATTCCTCACCATTTAGGCCTTTAGAGTGTTTCTTTTAATAATTTTGTGTATGCAGGTGTCAAAACCATCCTACCCCAACCTCCATATTGACCAATTGAGCCTCTGGGAGAGAGAACTCATTTTGAAATTTCCTTCTCGGAGCTTGACTATGTGTGCGCGATTATCGAAGGAGTCACACAGTGCTATGCAATTTGTGTGTTTTCTCTATTTGTCTTTCATGCAGTTTGTGAAATTTGTGTAGTATGCGCATTGTGCACAGCTGTTAGAACTACATCCTCCATAAAAAATCGTCTTTCTATTGTTTTCAAGAATTTCATAGGTGATCTCACCAAGTAGCTTTTAGATTTACATTTCTTATGCTTTGTAAAGAAAGAACAATCACATTTGGAGTTCTTTCTTGCATTAGGAATTATCTGATCTAGGAACTAAAAGTGAATAAAAATAGCCATACTTCTTTCCTTTGTGTTTCCACATGGATGGGCAAATTCAACATTTGAATTCTTAGGTTAACCATTTTTTTTTCTCTCCTAGGAGGAAAAAAAAGAACAATAGATTGCCTACTCCACTAGGGAGTTAGATCAAATTCCTCACCATTTAGGCCTTTAGAGTAATTATTTTAATAATTTTCTGTATGCAGGTGTCAAAACCAACCTACCCCAACCTCCATATTGACCAATTGAGCCTCTGGGAGAGAGAACTTATTTTGAAGTTTCCTTCTCGGGGCTTGACTATGTGTGCACGAGTATCGAAGGAATAGTCACACAGTGCTATACAATTTGTGTGTTTTCTCTATTTGTCTTTCATGCAGTTTGTGAAATTTGTGTAGTATGTGCATTGTGCACGACTGTCAGAACTACATCCCCCATAAAAAATCGTCTTTCTATTGTTTTCAAGAATTGCATAGGTGATCTCACCAAGTAGCTTTTAGATTTACATTTCTTGTGCTTTGTAAAGAAAGAACAATCACATTTGGATTTCTTTCTTGCATTAGGAATTATCTAATCTAGGAACTAAAAGGGAATAAAAACATCCATACTTCTTTGCTTTGTGTTTCCACATGGATGGCCAAATTCAACATTTTAATTCTTAGGTTAATTTTTTTTTTCACAACCACTTAATTGCTCGGGACTAGGAACCTATTTTAGCACCCCTATTATTCTTTTTCCCTCACACTCATTGTGATATTGGGAAATAAAAAAGGGTATCTTAAGAAGTTCCATCTCCCTCTAGAAAATCATCAAATCATCAATTAGGAGAGGCCAATATGTCTTATTTTCTTTTAAAAAATGAAACACAATATTAAAGTTGTAAAGGGACCATACATTCCCACATGCTTTCAAATTTAATATACTTTCAAAGATATTTATTAAATAAATCAAAACAACCTAGGGAGTTAAAGGAATCTGTAAGGACCCAATGTCCACATGATTTGAAATATAGGAGAAGTTTCAATTTTCTTAGATTAGACAACATCTTAGGGAGTTTAAAGGATCAAAGTAAAGACCCATATGCCTCCATTCATAGTGACCTAGGGATTTTGAATTACGCAAGGATGGTCTAAACACATTTAGTAAGTTATATTAATCAAGATTTATAATAGACCATACGATGTACACATGCTAAAATCTTGCACATTAACTTATTGAAAATCTTGTTGACACCATTTTAACTCTTTACACAAAAAGCACCTCACCACACACTTCAAATTTCTATTATATATCTGAACTCATAGTATGCTCTCCTCCCTGGGCGCAGAAGTGATCTAGGAGTATCTGAAAGACTCCATATATCCTTGGAAATTTTACACACCATTTTAATCAACGAGATATGTTCATGACCCCAATCTCATAGCTCAATTCAACTCCTAAAATCAACCCTCAAAAAACTCATTTTTAATCTCCATGGGAGGAGCAGAAAATAATTTTGTACTTTATTAGCAAATAAAGTTGTCATGGCTCATATGTAGCTATTGTTAAATCCTGGGTCTACACTTATGCTGAGTCTCTCTATTTTATGCATACCTTCCTATAAGTGTTTCCTCTTCTGGTTGATAAAGATAGGCCGGTCAAGTATGTTGTGTGCGCTAGGAAAAAACATGAGAAAAATGAAGCATTCAGAGAAGTCCATTTCGGGCTTGAAATACAATCAAACAGAAGGTTCAATTTTTGGCTCTCGTGAGTTCAGAATTCCAAACTTGCGCAAGGATTAACAACCAGAAAAAATCCCTAAAGTGTCAAAGTCCCAAAGTAATGAGAGGCTGCCACTTCAACTGGGAGAAAGTCACTTCGGGAGATATGCATGCCTACATTCAAAATCTCCCGAACCCCGAAGTATCGAAGTAGTGAGAGGTCACCATGTCAACCAGGAGAAAGTTACTTCGGGAGATTTCCATCCAAAGTCCCGAAGTCCTGAAGTAAATATGATCCATTGAAGGTTGAGGACATGTGTCAATAGATCTAACTCTTCATAAATATGAAACTTCAAAGGACTGTATGAGTAGGAAGAAGAAAACTCATGAAACCCGAACTTCTGAAGCAAATCTTGGCCATCCAAATCAAGAGGACACGTGGAGACAAATCTCTCATTTTAGAGATATGACACTCCAGAGGATTGTAATAACTATGCATTGAAAAGGCCCAAAGCCCGAAATCTCGAAGTAATTGTGGACCGTTGATCTCAAATCAACAAGAACCGTTTATCTTTGCAGCAAGGCATTCCCAGATCCTGGATTGCAACAAGATCGATGACCACACTTCATTGCGGGGACCGAAAGTGCTTCAACACTAAAATCTTAGAGAGGTTCGGAAATCTAAACCACGGTATAAAGGAAGAGGGGTTTGGAAGTTGGTGGTGAATTGTGGGGGTTGAAGTGGTGTGGAACCAAATCTCCCTTGGAAACTTCCGCAATCACATGCTTATATAGGGTCAAATATGAGAACAATGAATGGCAACAATATAGGCATCAAGCCTCATTCTGATCCCAAGGAGAAATTAGTAAATGAAAGAAGGATACCCCCTTAAAATGAAGCACGGGGGTTATGGCCAAGGAGACATAAAAATGTCAGCCTAAAGTACCATAAAGGGAATTTTATCCTACACGCCCATACTAACTAGAGTTTCCTTCTGACAAAAGGAACATGACAGACATAAAAAGACACATGGCACTGGAAAAGAGGTGCCCAAGAAACAATAAATGCATATTGTTTTGAATATAAATACATCATATGAATGATATGTATTGGAGGAGGGGGGTTCTGCCCAAGACCGGAGGAAGTTTTGAGAAATGTTTATGACTTTATATTTCAGTTTGTAAGCTAGAGGGGCATGTAGCTTTAAATTGTATTATTATTGAAGACTCATATGAGTTGTTTCATCATATTTGTCTTCTATGCTCTATTTTCTATTCTTCGTCTTGTCTAAATGTAATTGTTGATTTTAAGGATTAAAATTTTCCTTTGATTGATAGATTCATGATGTGGTCGAGGATTTGTTGTAATCTTTCCTATCTATCATTGTTTACTGTTCAGACACATCTAAATTATATGTACTCAGTTCTTTCGATAGAGGGAAAACCCCCCTATGGAATACACTAGGGCTCAACATGTAGGCATATATAACCATCTAAAGTCTCCTACTTTTTAACAACTACCCCAACAATACCCCACATTCACGCATAAAATACAAAGTATAAGGATCCGGTAACTCTACCTTAAACTCTGCATTCAGTGTCGATCATTTTGCGTTCAGTTGTTCCTGGACTACAAAGCTCCTCCTAAGGCCGACCTGTATTCATAAACAAGAAAACAAAGAACTATGAACATGCATATTATATATGAATTAGTGGGTTATATGTCATAATAAAATGTAAATCAAACATAAATATTGAACACATCATATGGCAGGACAGAAAAAGTACTTCTTTATATTAATCTCACAAAGTCACTTACAATGCGATCAACGACTTCTCCTCAACCCTGTTCCAGGATCCTCTTCACCAAGCTCCAACTGCTTCCATGTATCTTTCTCCTCTCACAATTCTCTCTAGGGAAATGGCATAAGCTTATGAATGAAGAAAACAGAAAAAATAGGGAATTCTGGCTCAAAACTCACAATGTGGCTGCAAATTCTTCGGGCAAGGAGGGGAAATGAAATGGGCAGAGTTTTACTATTCTTATGCTTAGATTTGGAATAAGACACCAACACCTCCTTTTATATGACAAAAAGGATGGTTATTCGGTTGGGTGACGAGATATAGGTGGTGGGACAGGTTGAAAACTACACAATAGCCCGTAATCTCAACGAATTCCTTGCAACTTTTTAATTTTTACAACTTTTGTGAGTATATGCAAGATGTAATGGTGCAGCTAGCATACGTACACGAGCTATAATGGTGCAGCAAGCATGTATACATGGGAATTAATGGTGCAGGGTGCGTAGATCTTCAAAAATGTGTTTTTTTAAGAAGAGATGCTCAGTGATGGCTTGGCAAAAATATAAATTAATATGGCCTGATGCCAAGTATGCATGTATGGTGCAATTTAGGGTTATATCATATGTCGCCTAATGTGTGAGGTCAGAAGAGCATCTGATGGCCGAAATACATTACAAATCTTCCCCAACATACGAAGTGAGTGAGCCCGAGACCAGAGTTCGGGAGGTGCCATCTATAAAAATAATAATTTTCTCACCGAGGCTGGCCTACCCATGCTCAGTATGAAATAAATCATGGATTCTAATCAAATACACTAGAAATCCATGTCATATAACTATATAAAGTGTAGCCATGAGAAATACACAACGGATCTACATCTCAAAATTAAAGATATACGTGTATAGTATCCAACTTCAAGAAGCCAATGATGCCTGATGGCTGGAGATGAGGCCTTTAGAGCTCGAGTAACAAATTCAAGATATTCAAAACTCGGGTAGGAGTGTAATGTGAGTGTATTACTTCACTACCTATAGGTCTTTGATGGCTCATCATGGAATAGACAAGAGGATCTCGATGATCAGGAAGAGAACTTTAGTGATTTAAAACAAAGACTTGATTGGACTTTCAGATGGTCGAGCAGGAGGGAAAGAGACAAACTGCAGAGATTCCAACTCAATTTGAGTAAAAAATCCCTTGGACAATATCATGAAATATGATTATACTCAGGCAACATGACATTGACATAAGTTTACGATGTAGGAGGCAACACTAATTCTCCATGTGTTTAGAAGAATAACCAAATGGAGGAGGACACAACTCTTTATAGAGGAACATCTTCATAAGGTCATATTAAATCCTAGATCTTGACGAGCAAATGGAAGGATGTGCTTTGTCCAAGGGAGACTCATTGTGCTTCCATGAAAAGAAAATATTTTTCCCGTCCTCTTTTTGGGGTATATTTGATTTTTTTGTCTTTTTCAATAATTTTGGAAAGCTTGAAAAAGAATAAAAGAATAATACGTTACAAAGGAGGAACGAGTGTCGCAAGCATACTAGTTCCAAGCACAAGGAACACACTAGTGCTCAGAGAAAAAAGACATGTGCAAGGAAAGGATAATCGAGACAATTCCTCCATGGGTCAAGGTGTCAAGACGCAAAGGCAAAGTGCTAGATGGCTTGTGTATAAGGCATTCTTCAAAGGTTTAGTTGAGATAAATATGGAGCTGGAATTAGGCCAAAGACGTAGAGATGAAAATGTGATTACTAAGACAAAATGATAACATCCTTCAATGTAATTTTAAACAAGCCTAGAGAAGGTAAGCTCGGTGGTTTTTCATTTTTAGAGAGTCTGAAAAAGAGAAAAAGAAGACTCCACTGGGGTACCTTTTTTGAAGGTAGTCTAGTCGGTTCGAAAAAGGGGTAAAATAGCACCGAAACGACGTCTATTCAAAAGCCATTTTAGCGAGTGTGACAAAGATAGGATCACTCGAGAATATTTTCAATTTTAAGGAGTCTAAAAAGAGATTAACTATGGACTTGCTGCCTTTTTCTAGATTTAGTCTCCTTAGCCCGAAAAAGTGAAATTTGTTGAGGATAACTCTTCTGGTGAGATGAATCTCCCGAGGTGTACATTTTTCCTCCTTAATGTACATGCTAAAAAAGGGGGTAAACTCATACCAGTAGATGTTTTTCTAAACCAATTAACAAGTGTGAAAGAAGGTCGCTCGTCGATCTTTTCAATTTTAAGGAGTCTGAAAAGAGCTTAACTATAGACTCCGTAGAGGACGTTATTCTGGACCAGTTTAATGAGTGCGAAGGAACAAGGTCACTCGACTATCTTTTCAATTTTAGGGAGTCTGAAAAGAGCTTAACAATGGACTCCGTGGGGGTCCCTTTTTCATAAATTTATTTCCTCAGGCCCGAAAAGGGTTAAACTTATACCTGAGAATAATCTTCTAGAAAACCGAATTTCCTAGAGCATACCTTTGTTCGTAAAATTGACCATCCAGACCGAAAAAGGGGTAAATTATCGTCGGAAAGACGTGCCTTCAAGTTTTAGTTTGGAAATCATGAAGGACGACAAGATCGCTCGACAATCTTTTCATGTTTATAGAGTTTGAAAAGGGATTAAAAGAAGACTCATTTCTTGGGAGTCACGAGGGTGAGGTCAAGAGTGATGACATATCATACGTATGAGGATCAAACTCGTAATCAGGTAAAGAATAATAAGGACTCCTGAGACCAAAGGCATTAATGATGACATGTACACCAAAATGCAACCAGGATCTACCTAGGGAAACCATGTAGAGGTAGGATCTACCACTAAATTATGACACTTGTAAAACAACAATGATGGTTTCGTGTCGCAATTCGATGGGATTGATCCTATGGAAAAGTGGAAAACACAACGATATGCAAAAAGTGGAGGTGGAATCCTAACTTAAATGCAAAAAGTTGGAAAAATGACTTTTACCAAAGAATCTTTAAAAAGTGACCCATCTCCCAAAACGTTTTCCAAACCAAAAGTGAATTGTATCGTAATATCCAATGAGAAACTCAAGAACCATGTTAAATAATTTTCAAGCCAGAGAAAACGATAAAAGGGTCCAAAAATTGAAAAAAAGGGCCAAAAAAGTCTATAAATAGGAGTTGGCAGCTCATTATCACCATTGTAATTTGAGAATTGACCAAAACGCCAAAAACACCCCTTTGCTAGAAGAGTTGATTCTGGGAGGTTTAGAGGATGAAACAAACTTGCACTTGGACCAAGTAAGTAGAAATCAACCCCCCTTTCATTTCAATACTTCCTTTTTGCTTTTATTTTGGTTGTTGGGGGGCCGCGCACTCCTAAAAAGGGGCAGCCATGCGTGTACACAGGTTGTCCAAGGACAACCCTGTGTGTACGTAAGTTGTCCAAGGATAGCCCGCGTATGGCCGCGATCTATCCAAGGACAACTTGTGTGTGCCCACGGGAAAAAAACAATCTTCCCACGTGCATACATGATTGTTCCCAAAACAACCCACATACACCATCAAGAACTTGGAAAAAATTGAAAATACAGGAGTTAACTCCCCTTTGGACTTGTCATTTTGCAGGATGTCTGTCCATTGGAGAGAGAGAGAACATGAATACATTGATATGTTATTCAATAAGGACCCTGCAATGATAGACGCATTGAAGAAATGCAATTTGTGGAAGTTCTACCAGTGTCCATTTATGAGGGCACAACCCAGGATGTTGAGCACCTTGGTGGATTATTGGCACCCTGGCGCTGAGGCCTTTATGCTTGAGGGGAAGTCATTGACTCTAACAACTGAATACATCTACTTCCTGACTGGCCTCTCATGGAGAGGTGAACCAATCAACCTGCGATCTTTTCCCCCTGAGCCTCATAACATTGCCGAGTTGATCGTATTACATTGCGAGGCCGACACTGAGAATGTAGGCTCTCAGGTGTCAATAAACAAGATCACCAACCTATCATTGAAAGTGATATTTCTACTTACTGGGTGGATCACTAGATCCACGAATTTACATCAAGCCTCCTGGGAGAATATGCATTGTGCAATGTAGTTCTTGAATGCATAGATATTCGACTGGAGCACGACCATGCTAGACTGCATGAAGAGATAAGTCATTGAATGTCATGGGAGGAACAACAAGAAATTTGGATTTGGGACCATTATGAGCTCATTCTTCTTCAAGAGAGTACCTAGTCTCAGTCCACGAGAGACAATGCAAAGGCATGAGGCCTCACTCCCAGCAGTGTGTAGATGGGAAACATTGTTCTGTGACATGGGGGACGAAGGACCATAGAGGCCTTCAACAATACCTTTTTTCACTAGTGGGCACGATAGATTCCATAGATAGAGGACTACCCCTATGCCAGGATCAATGTTTCCAGGGACCCGGACATGCCCATACGCCCCGAAGCAGAGCGAGGAGAGATAGGTACGTTTGTTTTTAATTTTTTTTTTGTTTCTTTTTATATATATCATTTTTATGGGAATTAGAGTATCTAACAACTATGTATCTGTTTATGTACAGATGTGGGACCAGTGCATCCAACAGACTTCTCGAGGACTAGGCAGCGTCCTCGACCAAAGGCAGTACCAGCTGCAGCCGCCGAACCAACAATAGTAGTGACAATAGTAGGGGCACCTCCAGCTAGAGAGGCTGAGAGAGTTTTGAGACAAGTGGAGAAGAACCTCACCGCGTTCACTCATGCAGTCCCTATGGAAGAGATTGAGGATCTCCCACCATCGATGCAACCTTATGTAGTTGCGGTGCCCCGGACCTGGCTCCAACTCTTCTGGCATTTGGCAAACACCACAGTTCACTATGACAGGGCCAATAGGCCCCGCCCTTAGCTTAGGATGGACCACTTACATGCCGAGAGAATGTTTTCTATATTTTTGAGGGCATAAGCCTCGCGATGCATACTAGACATATTTTTTAGGCATTTTCTCCCACCTATGTACCTTGAAACGTTTGATATATATATATATGCATATTTACATCTTTTATGTCTTATGGGTTACATTTATTTAAAATGTATTCACATGTGTATGTGTGTGCTTTTTCTTACATGTGTGCAATATGCCAATCTAATACATGATTAGCTAGAGTATCTGTGATTTGATTCAATCTCCTAGGAACATGGATATACATAATGTAATCAAAGCTTCGTTCTAATATACATACCCTAAGGAATCGTCGATGTAAAGTAGGATCACAAATGCGATAAACCCCATTTAACTGGGAAACAACCAGTTGTGCATCTAAGTAGACCCGGAGATGAGAGATACCATGCGACAAAGCATCACGAAGAAACTCTATCACTGTGTTCTATTCGGAAACATTGTTTGTCGCATCACCTAAACAGATACCTCCATAAGATAGCAACTGGCCCTGAGGTGTGAAGATCACCCAAGCTATGGAAGAAAGCCTCTGAGTGTGTCGGATAGTGTTTTCCACGAACCCAACGAACACCTCTGATTCACTTGACAGCTGCCACAGTGAAAAAGATGACATCAAAAACTACACGTCCATAAAACAAAAAGACAAAAACTAAATCATATAAGAGATATACATATGTAAAATAAGTCACCCAAGGCGACCCACCTACGAGTAATACTTCTTGAGGTAGATCCCATTTCAAGGCTCCACCAAAGATTTCCCTTTGAATTCAACCAAATGATAATCGCCCTTCTTTAAAACTTCCTTCACGATGAAAGGTGCGAACCACATGGGTTTGAACTTTCCTTCCCCCAGGGGATCCTTATTTTGGTCATAGACTAGGACAAGGTCGCCTTCAAAGAAAATATGAGGATGAATAGACAGATCATATTGACACTTGAATTTTTTCTTGTGAGCCTCGTTAGCCAAGGCTGCGTCATGGTGTTTCTCATCGAGCTGCTCGAGATATAATAAGAGTTCCTCAAGCGGTGAAGTGTCTGGCAATAACTGTATTGCCAACTTTAGAGATGGGATCTGACACTCTATTGGGAAGACTGCTTCCATCCCATAAATGAGTTGAAAAGGTGAGAAACCATTTTCAGTCTTTACAGATGTTCGGTAGGCCCACAATGTTGAGTACAACATCAAATGCCAATTTGACTTGGCTGAATTGATCATTCATTGGAGAATAGTCTTGAGGGATTTATTCACAGCTTCCACCTGACCATTTGCTTGTGGGTAGTAAGGTGATCAATGCTCTTGCCTCAACCCAAGATTTGATATTAAATCAGACATCATTTTGTTCTGAAAGTGATTACCATGGTCAGTGACAATATCCCTCTAGAGGTCGAACCTTGATATTATCTGATTGAACAAAAAGAGAGTTGTTGCCTTGCCATCATCTTTGAATGTTGGCATAGCTTCGACCCACTTGGTGAAGTAGTATACTACTACGATGATATAATGGTGCCCCCTGGATGAATGGGTGTGGAATGTAGTATAATCAATCCCCCACTTACTAAAGGGGCCAACTATAATAACAAGAAATATAGGGGCGGGGTGTGCCCTCATCCTTCAAGAGAATATTGTCATTTCTTGACCGATTCAACTCAATCATTGATTAACGTTAACCAAAAGTATCTAGCTCATAGAATTGTTTGGGTTGTTTCCAACCCAGACAAATGACCACCACATGCTCCAGTGTGGCATTCTTTGAGAATGAGTTCTACTTCTTCATGAGTGAGACTCCGACGAAGGATGCAATCTACACCTCGATGATACAAAGTGTCCTTGATTATGAGATAATTTTTTTCCTAATGGCGTATACGTTGATTCTCATCATGAGAAGCAGAGGCAGGGAACTTCAAAGTCTGGACATAGAATAGTATATCTCCATACCAGGTGTCCAAAGATGAAATAAGAAAAAGATATCCTTTAATCGATGATTCTTCGGGCGTAACATCACCTGACTCGACCGAAAGTTCCGAGATAAGCTATGCAAAGACCAATGTCTTCTTAGATTTCACAGAGACAAAATCCAAGTCAAATTCCTGGAGGATAACAATCCATATACTGATATTTCTTCCAATTACACATCATGTCAACACATATTGGAATGGATTCACAATGGCAATGACGGTGGTCTTGCGAAACAGGATATAATGACGGAACTGCTGGGAAGCATGTACTACTACCAACACAAGATTCTCAACATAGGATTAGTTGAGTTTTGGTCCAACCAGGCCTCAGCTCAGATAATAAATCACTTGTTCTTCAAGTAGATCTTCCTCTTGAACCAAGACCATACTTATGGTCGACTCTACCACGGACAAATACAATAAGAAATCTTTATTATAATTGGTTGGCCAAATTAGAGGGCCAGACGTGAGGGCACGTTTCAATGCTTAAAATGAGCATTGAGCGGCTTTGTCCCAATGGAAAGAGATGTCCTTCTTCAGTAAACGCATAAACCCTTTAGTGATCTTGGAATAGTTTGTGATAAAATGTCAAACAAAATTGGCTTTTCCCTATAAACTTTGAACCTGAGGGATTGTGCACGGGGGAGGGAATTGAACTATCACCTCAACCTTTAGAGTATCAACCATGATCCCTGTTTTCAAAACTATAAAACCTAAAAGATGACACGTCATCATGCAAAAACTACATTTGTTAGGATTCAAGCAAATCTGATAGTAGCGACATTGCTCAAAGATAAGTCAGAGGTGCATGGGATGATCATCTCTCTTACGAGATCGTGATGCTAAATCATCGAGATAGGCCTCAAATATGTGTTTGATATCGTGGAAATCACAAGACATGGCCCACTGAAAAGTGGATCCAACGTTCTTCAGGCCAAAAGGAATCTTCCGATAAGCAAATGTACCCCATGGACAGATAAAAGTTGTTTTTATGCTGGTCTTCGGGTTTAATCTGAATCTGATTGTATCCCAAAAAACCATCCATGAAAGCAAATACCTCACATCATACACATTCATCGATGATCTAGTCAATGAAAGGGGTGGGGAAATTATCCTTGGACAAGCCTTATTCAAATAATGAAATTTCATACATACTCGAATCGTTCCCTGCTTTTTGTTGACTAGAATGGGATTTGACACCCATTGATTCAACTGGACAGGATAGATGAGACCAACTTTGAGTATTTTCTCTACTTGAGCCTTAATAGTTGTTTCTTTCCAAGGATTAAGCAGACAAAGATCTTGTCGGACTAGCTTGGAGTCAGGGTAAGTCATTATTTCATGTTCGATGATTCTTGGATCAATGCCTGGCATTTCCTCATAAGATTAGGAAAAAACGTCGTGAAATTATATAAATAAATTAGTATAGATTTGAATCTCCCGGGGGGAGCATTCCACTCTAACGAAGACATTCTCCATGACGCCATGGGTTCTGAAGATATCTATAGGTATCATTTTATGGATGGTTTCCATATTACCTTCGGCATAAACTGGGTGCGTAACCAAAGGATTGATAGGACAAGACCTATCTCTAGTCATAGTCAAGACAAATTCACCAACCTAAATTCTACCTAAATCCTGGAGAAAATAAGAACTATGATGGAGATCATCCAAAGGTTTACTTGGACTAGTTAATGCCTCTATAATCGCCTCGTTAGAGGTAAATACCAAGTCTAAGGAATTGGTAGTGGTGATCGAACCTTGAGCCCAGGTAGGCTCGAAAACTGGATCTAAATCTTGTGCGAGAGTCAGATCGGGGTCGACGGAAGCTTGCTGGACTATAAAGTACGCAACCTTTTTCATGGATGGAGGCATGGCCATGCCATGATGCCCTGTCCCTTCCATCATGGACGATGGGGAAGGAAGAGTCCATGGATTTTTAAAGTAAGTCATATGAAATGATGACACTTGAAATATTTTAGCCTTAGGCTGGTTGGGGACAACCGATATGAACTTGACATCATCGGACGGAGGCGGGTAATCGAAAGTACCCATCAAAGGTGGGCACAAACCAGCCCCTATATTAACAATGTCGGGCTGTGGATTATCAATCATTGGGATCATGGATTCCCTCGATGAAGGGTTAGGATGGGAGAAATACAACTGATTAATGGACATGATCCAACCCTAGTGTGGAAACAATAAGAGCTGAAAAAATGTGGTGACCATGGCATGCGTAGCATAGGTCCAACTCCTTCCTAACAAGATATTGTAGTCAAGAGATGCATCGACCACTTCAAATTTGACGCACACAGTCTTTCCTCCTAGTTGCATGTTGAAAGAAGGAATGATTCTGTGTGGTCTGAATGAATGACCATCGAAAGTAGTAAGAAGAATAGCTAACGGAGACAAAATGGGTTAGCCAATGGCCTTCCAACATGCCAATGACATCACGCATGTCGAGGCACGTTCATCAACCACCGTGTGGAAAATGTTCCGAGTAAAAGATTTTTGGTGTAAGCCACTACTATCTAAAACATGACATGGTATGGGAGATAAGGTTTCAATTCGGTCATATCAAGTAGGATCATTCTCGGATTACAAGTCTCAGTAGATATTAAGGAAGCTAAAAGAGCCTTTCTCTGCGAAGGGAAGATATGGAGGACCTCCAAAGAAGACATTACACAAGGGGTTTGTGACAAATATTCCACCACAGAGTAGTTATGGGCGGCCATTGCATTTGGATTGTGGGAATATTTCTTGAATGCCCCTTTCAGGATGCGTGTCATTGTTTCTCCCAACGTCTTCTCGATCTGGATAGGAATAGATGGGGTTTTGGCTTCTTTACCCTTCTCATAAGTTTTTTGAATTCTGTAATCATGCATCCTAGTCGCTATATGGGAATCACCTTTCAACATATAAAAATTCGAGGTCGTGGGATTACTAGACAACGAAGGGGGTCCCTAACTGCCCCCATCTACGTTCACAAAGGCTTGAGTTAAATTTTTCCCATGTGGAAATGGGTTTGTTAACACAACAGGTTGTTATTGTGCTAGTAAATTTTGGGCCTCTGCAACCCAAGGGCACAGGTGAGTCCGATGGTCTTCCATGCAAAGATTACACAGATACTTCTACTTTATTTTCTTTGTATATTCCCCGTTAGCATTATTGGTGGGTTTCTTATCCCCCTTACCCTTCTTTCATTGTTTCTTATTTCAATCAGCCTATTGGTTGGCCTTTGGGTTTGTCTATTGCACACTGTGTATATCCAACGTTTGAGTAGGGGGGGAAACCAAACTAGTGGTTTGGTTGGTCGTTGCCTGCTGTATCGAAAAATATTGCAATTGATATGACAGTTGATCAGTGGGATTTTCTTGTGCTGAACCAACGATACCATCGACATGTGTTCCAGATGTTGGTCACTATAATTGCTTAATTAATTTCAAACAACCAAGTGAAACATAAATGATCAAACCAGGGAAGTCTTTTGTTTCAAAGATAGCCACGCACTGTATATGCTCAATTCCAAAAGCATTTAGTGTTGTAGTAAAGAAATCATTCTATTTATAATTGCTGAAGTGAACTGAAGTTCTGAATTAAATCACAGGAAAGAAATCTCCCTAATTGCAATTCCTTACAGTTAATTTAAGAATCCTGGATTACATTTTAAAGCATCATTGCAATGGGAAAGAACAACTATCTTGCAATCAGAGAACAGGACCCTTATTCTCAAACAGAGATTCAG
>JASDQU010025366.1:0-28326 GCA_032191745.1 Picea mariana
AAAGAAGAAAGAAATGAAGAAAGTGCAGAGATAGGAGTAGAAGAAAGGGAAGGAGAATATATGAGTGAATAAAAGGTCGGAATCAATAATAATTTACAAGGAAGAGTCTCGATATTAGTGTCAATATCACCAACAACTAGTGGTTAGTTGTAAGGAGACAATACTAGAGAAAGTATGGAAAACTAAGATGCAACTTTGAGACTACTCATGTTCCATGGGATGGGAAGAGATAGTGCAGAACAACATTGGTTTACGTGTGAAGCTATATGGTCTATGAAGAGAATTGGATATAAAACATCTAAGATAGTGTAGTTGGAGACCACCTTCAGAGATAGATATATGACATGATATATGAAGTACAAGGTGATTTTTCCAGTGTGACAAGATAGGTCCCTAACAAATATTAAGAGAGATCTACTTAGGGAGTTTTAGAATCCTAAGTCAAAATCAAAGTGTATCACTGAGATAAAAGAGATCAAGCAGAAGAATAAAGAAACCATATGGGACTCTGACCAGCGGTTCAAAATATAGTTGGACAAACTGACAATTCAGATCCAAGATGTCCAGCATAGAAAGTGGTTTATTGTAGGAATTCTACCTCACATTCATGTCTCACTCACCCAATATAAGGTGATGACTCAGGAATATTCCATGGATATTGTGATGCACCTAGAAGCTACACCAAGAGGTGGTGAGACATGAGTAGGGTTGACATAGGTACAATCTCAGCTCATAAATATAACCATGAAACTACAAGATATGGCTAAGGCTAAGGTGGTGCATGAGCATGTGTGGTGTACTACGTGTTGCACATAAGGTCACAATAGGAAATTATGTCTGATGTTGGGAAGCTACATGGTAATAGGTGCGCCAAATCCATTTCCAATAGGACCTTAGACTAAGTGGTGCAAGATTTGCAAATAATGAGAACATATACCTCCCTAATTCCCAACACTACAAAAATATAAGAAAACTACACATACTCCATTTTGTGAGTTCTGCAAATCCATGGGGAAATATGTGAACAATTTCTGGTCACTTCAATTGATGCAGGAGAAAAATCAAAATTCTTTCTAGGTCCAGGATGAAAAAAAAAGTGGTGACCATGGAGGTGTTGGTAAGGAGGATATCAAGGAGGTCTGAGAGGAGGATATGGACAAGGAAAAGGAAGAGGATATGGTGGTGGTGGAGGAAGACCACTTATTTTATTTAATTGTGGCGAAATGGGCTACATGTTGCAATTTTGTACCAAACCACACACTCTCAGTTGGTACTACCATAGTATAGAGCATGTGACAAAATATTTCCCAAATTTGTTGGCAAAGTGGGAAGAAAAGAAGGCACACTGCAATATGGTCAGCGCAAAGCCGTGTGGATATCAGAAACCAAAGGAGGAAGTTGAAATTTAGGTTGTAACTTGAGGAGGAATTTAGATAGGAATGGAATTAGAACATGGCAAGAGTTCATGCGAGAACATCGAAGGAAAGATCATAAAAGAAGCACATGCACCTCCAAAATTTGAAATCGTGAAACAAAAGCAATTATTGCATGATGTAAAGAGGGATCTAGAGGAGGATAGAGAGAATGAGGAGATACAATGCACAATTCAAATTTCATTGGAGGAAGAATGTGTGCATGAGGAAGTACATCGCACCACACACAAATAATTTGAGGAATCCCATGCACATGAGGAATTACAATGTGCCACACAAAAAGCATTGGAGGAAACTCATGTGCGTGAGGAGATACAACATGCAATGTAGAGGTTGTTGGATGATGCCCACAAACGTGAAGAAGTGAAGTAGATTGAACAAAAGTAAATAGAGGAGGAATGCATGTGTGAAGAGCTATGACACATGGTGTGAGAAGAAACACAATGAAAATATTTTCATGAGGAGGAATCAAAGGAAAAATAAAGTAACTACTTGCGTTGTTTCCTTAAAATGTTATGTGATTCTTAGGATGAAAAGAAGTTAACACATATGTTGACAATATGTATGGGGAATGAGATACCACTATAGGTATATCTTCCCCACTACCAAAAAGATATGTGTGCTAGGTGAGCAAGAAAAAGCACAATGGAAGAGAGTTCAATATGACAATTGAACTCAGAAGCTATGATATAGATGATGTCATGTTGGACTTTGGAGCTGATGTGAACATATTGTCCAAGAAATAATGGGAGTTTATGGGTAGACCAAACTTGGTGTGGTCCCCCATTCAACTCAGGCTCGCTAACCAATACTGAATCTATCCCATCATTTGGTTGGAGCAAGTGGAAGTGAACATTGAAGGGGTGAACACCAAAGCATATTTTGAGGTGATTGAGTTCATGGATGACTCAAATCCATTCCCTTCCCTACTTGGAATTGACTAGGAATTTGACACCAATATAATCTTGATTATAAAGAAACAAAAAATGTCCTTTGAAATAGATACCTTGCATGTCATTGCATCATTGGATCCAAACAAGGAAGACAACTATAATGAGACAATGAATGAGGATGCACAAAGTTCCATCATTAAAAAAATCTATAATATTATAGGGCATAGGGAAGGTTATATCAACCCCACAGATGATCGTGAGATGAGTTGGAGAGGTGTGCGCTCATATGATATAGATTTGGAGGATCTATGGAGAGATGGAAGAAAAATGTTAGGATCCAATATTAACCCCTCTTAGTGATTCATTAGTTAGTATGATATATTTTCTATGTAATAAAGTCCGACATTAATTAATAAGGAATATTGATAAATTAGAATAAGTCAATGTAAGAGTACCTAATAGAATCTTTTGCTTCTAGAAAGATATTCCTCTAGAAGGTTCCTTAGAAGAGAGAATTAGTATAAATAAGAGTAGAAGGTATTGGAAAGGATTTCTTGAGAATTATTGTAATATATTTATGCTCTACTAGAGGTTTCCCCCTCGAAGAGGTAAGTGAACATTGTTTCCTATCAAGAAAGGTATCATATTGGTGTTGTGGTTCCATATATTATGTTGTTCCTTTATTATTATCTATAGTATTCATGTTGTTGTTGTTGTTCCGCTATTCTTCCCTGAGTATTTCTATTTTCTGCTATTATAATAGATTTGGTACATTGCAAGTGGTATCAGAGTTATTTCCAGGGGAGATATTTTGGGATAATGTTTTTTGGGGTAGAGACATATTCTAGCATCTTTAAGATATAATGATCTGTCATTCAATGCATAAATCTGCGGTCGGGGAAGCATACATGCAAAAATTACAAGTGGTTCTTAAGAACACATAGTTGGCCACCCTTGTAACCCCTGTTGGTAACCCTTCGAGTGGTAGTGCATCAAACAACACATGTATGTAGATTGGCCTTGAGATCCTGAATCCCTCCATAGATAAATTGATTGGCCTCCTTACTGCTATAGTTCCACCGATAATTTCACTTGGGAAGATACTCTCTAGTACGTGGGTAATTGGGTAGTACGACTAAGGGTACGATATATCCTCTTTAGTTGGATCCCTGAGATATTGGCTCAAGTACTATTTTTTAGCCCTGCATGTATATCAAAGAGCTATAACACAAGGAAAACCCTTGTCTATAGAAATCCTCAATACCCTAACCCTTGGGATGAAAATAGAACAAAAAGAAGCATACAAGATATATTTTCATGAAACCTTACCTCATGCAGTCGAGTTGCGAAATTACTACACATTACTTCCTCTTAAGAATTTGGGCATTTCATCATTACAGTATTATTTAGTTCAGAGTATAAATCCACAGGAAAAAAAAATTGGGGGGCCTCCTGCACCCTTATTTGAGACCTATCTCATTGGATATCTCTCTTCATATTGATCACATTGGTATCCTTCATTTTTAAGCTTTTTTTTTCTGTGTACCCGAACCCTTATTGACACCCTTACTTGCGACCTATCTCATTGGATTACTCTTTTCATCCTAATCGTTTTGGTACCTATATTTACCTGTGGACCTAGTTCCCTTCCTGACACTCTCATCGGCCACCCATGCCTCTAAAATAGATCGTATCACCCATGATTAGAACTTGGAAGACTTGGATACTAAGGTGACCAACCTAGACCAGCGCATCGACACCCTTAGCCAACAATTCCAAGACTCCCTCACCCAAAACATTACCTCCCTCAGATACGAGTTCCAATAAGTGATGAAACTCTTCAAGGGTAAAAACATTGAATCCTACTATAAGGACCCCCATTATTTCCATTATGAGAATACTCATTTGTCCTACTGCTCTTGTGGTTCTCCAAACTCCTGAAATAAGGTGCCCAAAGTTGAAATGCATAAATTTGATGGCTCAAACCTAGTAGGGTGGGTCTCTCAAATGAAACAATACATCTCCCTCCATGATATATGGGATAATGAGACCAAAATCCATGTAGGGGTTCTGTACTTGGATCAAGAATGTTGGCAGTGGTGAAAATGGCATAAGAAATGTTATCTAGGCTTGCCCAATTGACACATGTTCACCAAATCCATTTGTGCTTGTTTTGGTAGAGAATATCATTTTTTGGGATGGCTCAGTAAGTGGAACCAAACAGGGTCAGTAAGAGACTTCATCATGGCATTTGAATAGTTAGTTATCAAAACTGATGGATTGTATGATGAGTTCTATATTGGATGCTTTATGTGTGGCTTAAAGGACTCCATTCAGGCTCATGTAAGCATGCATCATCCTATTATCTAGTTGCAGGTGTGCCAATTAGCACTAGAAGCAAATATCATTATTCATGCCCAACCCTTGTGTTATCTCCTAAAATAAATTTTCCAATTTCAAGTCATTAGGTGATGGGATTTTCATTAGATGAAAGATTTCCTTTCTGAGTTTAAGTGTCTTTAAGATGAATTTTAGACTTGTCTTTTCAAGAAATAAGCGGTCTCTTCAAGGAATATTTGGTTTAAAGTCATGAGGAAAAAATCCCAAGAAATTAGCTTTAGCCAGCTAAGGGTCAAATTTTTATATGCTATAAGCTGCCGAAATATGCCACTTTCGGAAGCTAAGAAGGCAGGTGTAGGGTGCTTTAGCCACTCCTAAATTCAACACAAATTTTGTGGTTGAATCAGATTCTTCAGGCACTGGTATTGGAGTAGTTCTCACACAAAACGGTCAACCTATGACCTTCACTAGCCAAGTGTTGAGTGGCTACAATTTGGGAAAATATACATATGAAAAAGAAAGGATGACCATTCTCCATGTTTTGCACACATCGAGGCCATATCTCTTGGGACGCCGTTTTCAGATATAAAAAAATTACTATAGTCTGAAGTATTTCTTAGAGTAGAGGTTATCCTCCCCAGAACAGAACAAGTGGTTGACAAAAATGTTGGTATATGCTTATGAGATAGTATATACATGGGGAAAAGACAATATAGTGGCAGATGTATTGTCGAGACAACATGAGGAAGATGGTTCCCTCTTTTCCTTATCCTTATCTATTCCTAATTGGATTGAGGTTGTCCGACAAGAGTTGCTAACACACTCGACTATTTCACGGGTAATTCATTGACTTTAGAAGGACCCTAATCCTCCCCTCAACTACACTTGGGAAGAAAATATCCTCAGGTATAAGTATCTCTTCGTTTTGTCTTCATCTTCCACCATCAAGCCTAGGCTCTTAAATGAGTTGCACTCATCTTCTATTGCTGGTCACTCAGGCTTCCAAAATACATATTCTCGTGCCCATTTCTATTTTTTCTAGGAAGGCATGAAGAAGGAAATCCTTACTTTTTTCACCAAATGCGATGTTTGTCAATGAAATAAAGGTGAAACTATTAAGACTCCAGGAGCTCTATAGTCGTTACCTATTCTAGCCTATATGTGGACTCACATCTCCATGGAATTTATAGTGGGCATTCCCAAAGTAGGTAACAAGTTAGTCATCATGGTGGCGGTAGATTGAATCTCCAAGTATGCTCATTTTTGTGCCTTACCACACCCTTTCACGCTGGTCCTGGTAATGCAATTTTTCCTTGATAATATTTTCAAGTTGTGTGGCATGCCCACCTCCATTGTATTTGATCGTGACCTGAATTTCACCAGCATTTTTTGGAAAGAGTTGTTTAAATTACAGGGAACACAACTAAACATGATCACAACATATCACCCTCATTCAGATGACCAAACAGAAATGGTCAAAAAATGTTTGGAAACCTACTTGTGTTGTTTTTCTTCTAACAAACAACACTAGTGGGTGATATGGCTACCATTGGCAGAATAGTGGTACAAAAAGTTCCTATCATAGGGCCACTAAAATGACACCATATGAAGCGGTGTATGGCCAAAATCCACCTACTATAATTTCATATATTCCCAGCACATCAAAGGTCTAGGATATTGGTAGAATGTTGTAAGGTAGAACAACCACCCTAGCGGATTTGAAGGATAACCTCCACAAGGCTCAAAATCATATGAAGAAAAAGGTTGACCAACATCGTTCAAAAAGGGTTTTCCAAGAAGGTGATCTAGTGTTTCTCCGACTCTAACCTTACAAACAAACAACACCCAAGTCACAAGGACACCACAAGTTGGCACCCAAATTTTATGATCCCTATTAGATTATTCAGTGTATTGGTTTCATGGCCTACAAAAGATCACTTCCAAATACCTCCAAAATCCATTCGTTGTTCCATGTTTCTTTTCTGAAGAAAGTGGTGGGACATAATTGCAGGGTTCAAACCATCCTTCATGAATTAGATGAAGAAGGCTCATTTGGCTCCAACCATAATCAATCCTCAATATGTGAGAGCATCGCTTGCATGGAAGGACTATCAAAGAAGTGTTGATCGAGTGGAAGGACACATCACCATAGGATGTGACTTGGGAACCATCGACCATTCTGCAAAAATTTCCATGTCTTCATCCTAGAGGACAAGGTCGCTTTTAAAGAAGGGGGGCATGTTAGGCTCTAATCCCAACCCCTCTTATTGGGTAATTAGTTAGTGTGATATATTTTATATGTAATAAAGGACGACATTAGTTAATAATTCCTATTAAATAAATGAGAATAAGTCAATGAAAGAAGACCTAATAGAAGCTTCTGCTTCTAGAAATATCTTCCTCTAGAAGGTTCCTTAGAAGATATAATTAGTATAAATAAGAGTAGGAGGTATTGGAAAGGATGTCTTGAGAATTATTGTAATAGATCTCTACTCTGGCGGAGGTTGTCCCCTCAAAGAGGCAAGTGAACATTGTTTCCTATTAATAAATGTATCATATTGGTGTTGTGGTTCCATATATTCTGTTGTTCCTCTATTATTATATGCAATATTTCTATTTATGTTGTTGTTCCCCTTTCTTCCCTACAATATTTCAATTTCCTTCTATTATAATAGATTTGGTAAATTGAAAATAAGCTATATAATATTTCAACAAGATCATACGTGTGAATCACCAAAATGGTGTACGAGATTGGACTAGGACCCTACAATCTACCCCACTTTGATGGAAAATACTTTGTGGATACATTCCTCTCACAGGTGAATAAAATTGCCATGAACCACAAAATGTAGGCCCTCGACATAGTACTGGAGGGCTACCTACACAATGGTGGGAAACACACCATGAACATCTACAAGAGTGGGAACATGTGGTGGAATTGATTAAGGAAATATTTTGGCCTATGGTATATCCCCAAGAACATATGTGTTCCTGTGAAAAGTGTTGGCTAGTTAAGAAAAGTTATAACACACAATGGATATGTCATATCTCCAACCACACTACGTCGAAAAGTAACCCTGCCCATCAAGTACCTTTGATTAGGATTGCGTTGCTAGATGAGAAGCATAGGACATAGTTCCAACCAACACAAGGGTTGTGAAGTCAATAAAATAACCTGGTACCACCCATAAGAATTGACGACCCACCATGGAAAGGTATGAGGAACATAATTAAAGTAAAGAAGTGTCGTGACTCGCTAGGGTCCAATGCGACGGAATGACATACCTAGAATGACACAAGGGTGTGCAATAGACATGTGTTGTTCCCTAACAGGATATAACTTAGGGAATATGTAGAATAGTCATTATCACAATAATAAATAGGTGGCATAAACAACTCAACATAATAAGGTGGGACATGATAGGTCGTACCCAAATAAGATTTTTCACATTTTTGAAAATATTAAGGTTTAAATGCCATATTAAAATCAAAAGGATAGAAAAACGACTACTAATATCCAACTAACAACTACATGTGGATATGGTGGCAGGAAAGTGGTTTGTTAGCCATAAGACAAGTGACAACGACTTGGGGAAAAGAAAACAATTATGGAAATAAGGTCCCTTCGATGTGTGATAGTTATACCGGGGTAGGTCAATTAAAAATGGATTTTGTGAAAACTTGGAAACCAATGTATTTAGGGGCATGCCACCCTCCATGTATTTTATGTCCCATAACCAAAATTCACTTCACCATTTACACCCAACAAGACGAGAACAAAGTGTAGAGCCGAGGGGAGAATACTAAAGCAACAGAGTGTCGATAGTTCAGGTGAATCAAGCCACATACTAAACCGTTGTAGTCATCCCAATAAAGAGAAAAAATATTACATGGGAGCTAACCATTCGAGAACAATAATGGAATCCCACAGTAATCCCCATGCATGCAAAAAAAATAATCCTACCAATGAAAAAAAAGTTCTTGAACTTGTAATACCCTCCCACGTAAGCTACATAGGCCCTCGGTTAGGGAAATTTCCCATATTGTAGAATGTTGACTACAATGTTTGAGACCCAATCCAATTCCCTGAGATATATTTCGATCGGTATGCATAGATAATCCAAGGGAAAATGGGAAATAGAAGGTGGTCACCCAACAATGAGCCAAGCCACTTTTGCAATATGGTGTTCTAATTCTAGTGGACTACCCACATTTTGGTTGAGGCCTGCCTACGAGGGCATGCATCAATTGTTTCTTAGTCATTTTCCTTATGGATTCATTTGGCTCGATCTAAAATACCCAGTTGATGAGAATACCATGTATTGAGTTTCATGCCTTCCAATGCAAAGAGAAGACCTAATGAAAGCGCTCAAGTCAAATGCTGCAACCCATGAAGAATTTTACACTAAGTATGTTATGTGTAGAGGGTCCTGCGACGTAGTGATTATGGATATTAGTGACCAACAATCCCTCTTTGCTACACATTTTATTTCTTTCAAACTATTCCGCAAGTGCCACAAGGATGAATGTCTAATTAGAGTCGTCATTGCTGCAAAAAGATGTGCCACGAGGATCTTGTTGGTGTGGGTGTGTTATTTATTAAGAGAATTTGTTGAAAATTGTTTGGAGGCCTAGAAATTGGGTAAATAATTTCACTACAATTGAACCATACTATTGATTACCATGATCCTATGGAGGCCTCCCTTTGGCCATGAAGACGACACACTCAGTGCACCACCCTTCGTCACCTCCGAATTTCTCACACTGCAGTACATTGAGGACTAAGAAGCCTAGGTTTTGCATCACAAGTCCTTTAATAATTGGTAAACACAACTCATCCAAGAAACCAATTAAACATTCCACATCCTGAGTACTATCGTGGAAAGGTACGAGGCCTACATCCAATTTGAATGTAATTTCCATAATGTCTTTATTTATCCACTTGCAAACCAACAAGATGCAACTACCATGTTTCCATTTTTTAACACGGAAGAAGACATCCAAAAAGGGGTCAAAGAATGGTTCGATCATATTAAACCTACCCCTAAAGATGTGATATAATAACTCGAGACACAAACCAAGAGGAACTAGGAGAGGAAATGAGTAGAATCAACACTACAAAAAGACAACACATTAGTTCCCATGCAATGACAAGAAATCACATCAAAAGAAAAAGGAATGTGATCCACAGATCAGTGGCCGCATAATGAGGTGGATTCAGAGGCTAACAAGGATAAGGGTCCCAAGTGGACAAATATACAAACACTATTGGTTCCAATGTCGATCAACTTAGATTCTAGCCTGAACCTCGATGACAAAGAATGCACACCAACTCCTCCACTGGAGGTCCAACCTACACCCATCACAGAGGAAGTCACTGTAAAGTCTACACAACACATTGTGGTGCTTGGTCAATCTGGTAGAAAGAGAAGATGGAAAAGAAGAAGTAAATGGACAAACACCAACACTCTGAAACAAGAAGTAGGATAGACTGTCACAACCATCCCGTGCCTAGTCTAAGAGCTCAAAGTACAAATGATGATACAACAAATAATACAAAAATAGGAAACAAGAAAATTGGATAACCTCTCTCTACAATTGGCAATTGATTTCCCACCTGATACACTCCCTCATGCATAATAGATGACCAAAGTAAGTGCTAGTGCTAGTAACTATAGATGATTATTGTGGTTCAATCCATTGGTTTCTATTTCTTTTTACTTGGCGAGTGTTGAGATCGAACTGGAACAGGCTACTACATAATACCTACAAAATTATATGACCACAATCATTATGGATATGGGAGATAGACACCATGAACTCATTCAGTCGCATGAATGACTACAACAACAACATAATCTAGAACTTGTCGTGCACAAAGACACCTAGGAAAAACATCAACAGAAAATGAAAGATTACTAATAGGTTGAGGTTGCACACCAAAAGCTCAAAGAAATCCATGCCATGGAAGTCACTGCAAATACTGAGAATAAATCTCACCATGAAATAATGCTCACTGCCCATAAATAATTCATCATCATAGTCGATGAAGACTATGTGTTATTACCCAAGATAGAGGAAGATATTTCAGATATACATGTGCCTCACAAGCTTCATGTAGTTTAGGAGTGAGTTGAGTTCTTGGAGACATAGAATCTTGAGCTTCGGGGAAATATCAAGAGACCTACCCTGGAAAATCAAGAATTACAACAGAAAAAAGTAGTTGTAGAAGAAGCATTAAAAAGGGGGAAGCATGCATCATCGACTTTGCAGGACTAGTTGAGTACAGTTTCACACACTAGAATCACCTAAAAAATGCAACCAAATTCCATGCCATTGACGAGTATATATGAACAACGTAAGCACAAGTCACACAAAATTTGAAAGAACTATCTTCCTTACCCCCATTTGAATGACAAGAAACAATGATAGTGATCAATAGAAAAAATCAAGAAATTATTGCAGCTCGCACTGAACAAAAATCCATCTTTGGCATCACACTAGATGTGATCGACAATGCCTAGATGTATTACAATCAACTGGTAGTGACACAGTGACAACCTCAATGTTAAATTAATGGAGATGATCAACCTTCAGTTCCCAGAGGTTACATTGACTGATGTAGAGGAATTTTTCCAGCTGACACAACATCTGCAAGAATATTTTGATGAGGTTGACAATCACGTTCAATAATTCCTCTAGAAACTCATTGTAAGTTTTAATCTTGTTAAGTAAAACAATGTGCATACATATTCTTAAGAAAAAAATAAATTGATCAATGGATCATACACATAGTACATATATATTTACACTACAAACCCTTAATCGAGAGAAAACCAACCTTCCTTGGTGTCACACCTCTCAACTCTTGATTGTATTAATTTCACCATTCACAATACAACATATACAATATTTTAAGTATTCCAAAGAGACCAAAATCCTAATCCCTTAATCCAGGATTAATTTATAAAACCACTAAAAATAGCGAAAGATGCTTAAATAGAAAAAACCGCCCAAACAAAAAAATTTGGGGTATTGCCCCGAACTCTGTTGGCTCTAGGATAGCACTTGGAGTTGAAGGCTTCACCTAAGGTCAGGGGGGGAAACCTAAACCCCCTGAGACCCACTCCCCTGGACGACACCCAACACTGGCATACACTAATAGGTTATGGGATCATCAGATGTTGTTGTCAAATATGATGCACCCCCCCCACACACATGCAAAGAATATAACACATACTCAACACACATTACAATAGTTCTGTCAACCTCCTCTATCAAGATGTAAAAAACATCGTTGGATCCAGGACGAGCCAACTAATATTGTTGGGGGGCTATTGACACCCAAGGTTTTGAAGGATTTTCACGTAAATCAACACTATGTGAATGCCCTAGAAGATACACTGCATGATTTCAAAAAGGATCAATATATGCGCCAGCCATAAGAATATTGTGTGCACCAACCCAATTTTGTACTACACACAAGGAATCAAGAAGAGATTGCATGCAAACCAAATTTGAGTGTATCTTCCGGAATATTTGCAAATGATTTTTATAACATCTTGAATGATCATGGGAAAGGGTATGGATGAGCTGGCAAGTTAGTTAGGATTTCCATGCTCTAGTAAATATATGGGGGATGCATGTGAATATGTAAAGCACGTGCAAATTTTTTTCACTCAAGAGAATAGATTTGAGTAGTTAGGAAAAGAGAGAGTTCATGGTGGTAACTAGGAGTAGAGTGGAATGGAGATATTTTGTTCCAAGTCCAATTTTGTCCTAGTGTTTGCATGAGTCTATAATAGAGCCAAAAATTGTGTATGAATGAAGAAAAGAGACTAGAGTGCATGGAATATGTTTGTTATGATTTTGTATCTAAATGAATATGAAGTTAATGAATGGAATATGAATTCATTTCTCTCTGGATTCTTTTGTGTCATGGTTTTACTCTATGTCTATTTACTTTCTAAGGTATGGTAGTTTGTTTCTTAGTTATGAATGAATGAATGGTTTTATTCCTAATAGGTTTTCTTGTATGTGTTTTCCCTTTGTATCCAATACAATATTAATGGTCTATGTCATTCTCATGGCATCTCGGGTGATACCTTATTTGGTCCTCGACTAAAGATTGAATATGTCGGTGCCTTGTGGTTTTGTTGGTAAAGCTTGATGAACCCTAAGTCTTTAAACCCCCGGTGAATGAAGAGTAGAGACAATATATTTTAACTATGTTTTTCTTGTTTGCTTCTATTTGTTTATTTTTTAAACCTTTTTTATGATTTTTCCTGTAAGAGTTTCATTTTTTAGGATATGGTTTTAAAAGAATTGCAATTTTAAGCCTAAAACAAAAAATGTGCTACTTGTAGAACCATGTTTTGTTTTGAAGGTTGATTTTTAGGTTTCAATTCACAATGATAAGGGGGTGCTACTTGTAGCATCATGTTTTGGTTTGAAGGTTGATTTTGAGGTTTCAATTCGTGACAGCAATGGGTGCTACTTGTAGCACCACTTTTTGATTCAAGGGTCAATTTTAATGTTTTTGTTCACAATGACACTAGTTATCAAGGCCACTATTTCAAAAAAATTGTAATTTTAACCCTAGAAAAATGGGTGATTCTAGGATCACCAATTTTCGATTTAGGAGTTGATTTTAAGGTTTTTGTTTAGAACTTTACAGATGATATTTGTAAAATTTTGTAAATTTTTATCTAGAAAAAAAGGGTGCTACCAGTAGCACCACATTTTGAAACTAGGATAAAAAAAACCACTAAATGCAACCTCTAAAAGAACAAGAACTAGATAGAGGGTTTTTATCAAGTAGGTAACAATGTTTAAACCATGGCCAAACATGGTTAACCATTGTTAATCATGGTTAACCATTATCAAACCATACTCTACCATAAACAATAATGGTCAAACATGGTCAATCATAGTCAAACATAATCGACTATGGTTAATGGAGGTCAAGAATGGTCAAGCATAAATACCATAGTCAACAATGGTCAAGCATTGTCAATTGTAGCTAATCATGGTCAAACCATTGTTAACCATAGTCAAACATGGTCACTATAGGCAAGTAATGTCAATAATGATCAACCATAGTCAACCATGGTCAAACATGGTTAACCATAGTCAACCATGATTAACCATGGCCAACTATGGTTAATCATGGTCTAGCATGGTAAACCTTGGTCAATTGTGGTTATTCATCGTTAAATATAGTCAACCATGATAAACCATTGTTAAACCATAATAAACTATAATCAATAATGGTTAATCATTGTCAAACATAGCCAATCATGGTCAAGTTAAACATGGTAAACTATATTCAACCATGGTCAACCATAGTCATCCATGGTCAACCATCAATAACCATGGTCAACCATTTTTAAACATGCTCAACCATAGTCAAACATTGTCAATCAACATCAATGAAAGTCTAGGGTCCACCATAGTCAAACATTGTCAATCAACATCAATGAAAGTCTAGGGTCCACCATAGTCACCCACGAACAACCATAGTCAACTATGATAAATCATATTCAACCATTGTTGGTCAACCAAGTGTAAACATAGTTAACCTTGGTGAACCATAGTCAACTATGACCAAACATGGTTAACCATAGGTATTCATCATTAACTATGGACAACCATAATCAACCATGGCCAAACATGATCAACCATAGTCCATCATGGTGAACCATTTTCAAACCATAGTCTACCATAAACAATCATGATCAAACATGGTCAAACATGGTTAACCATATTTAAGCATGGTTTACCATAGTCAAATACAATCAAACATGATTAATGAAGGTCAAGTATACTCAACCATATCCATCATGGTCAAACATTGTCAATTGTGTTTAACCATGGTTAAAACATTGTCAGCCATAGTCAAGCATGGTCACCATAGGAAAATAATGTCAAATATGGTTAACCATAGTCAACCATAGTTAACCATGGTCAAATGCAGTTAATTGTTGTCTAGCATGGTAAACCTTAGTCAACCGTGATCATCCACGCTCAACCATAGTCACACATAGTCACCATGGTCAACCATTTCCAAACCATAATAAAACATATTCAATAATGACTAATCATAGTTATACATATCCAACCATGGTCAACCATAGTCATCCACGGTCAACCATCAATAAACATGCTCAACCATGGTCAAACATATTCATTCATGGTCAACCAATGTTTAAAAAGTCAACCATAATCAACCATGGCCAACTAAAGTCAACAATAGTCAACCAAAGTCAAACATAGTCATCTATGTTCAACCATTGTAATATATCATATACATTTTAATATTATTGATAATGATATTTTAATTCACAAATACTTTGATCCTCCCCAAGAACATGGGTTATCAATTAGTACAACCACATAATTAAATGTTGTTGATATACACCAATTGATGCCATTCTTCACCTTCTTGAATTAATGGCATTGAATAGTGTATATAAACCACCTTTAATTATGTGGTTGTGCGAGTTACATCCACATGTATCCTACAATGAACATTGGGTAGATTAATTTTATTTTAATGAAAATTTGGAAATAGGTATCTAGATTTACTCCATTACGAATATTCTTTGTTGTATGAAAAGAAAGGATCAATGATATTTGTTGTGAAACCCTAAGATTTATGTAGTTACTTCATTTGCCAGTTGATTAGGAGGTTTCACCATTAAATATATTTTCCCAATGTTTATGAGGTTAACCATTCACCATAATGTTTGTTCTTACTAGATCATTTTCCTTTTCGTCGCTACTGCTCCCTCCCTTTCACTTCATACCCCTCTTGTACTAGTAGATACTTAGTTGGTAGATCACACCCAAAAATAGTATCCACCTTTTACATATATTGTTTCCATATGTAAGCATTGATGGGCTTGTCGTTTAGACATTGTTTCCACCACAGAGAGCATTTTCACATTCCATTTTCACTTTTACATTATGAAATTAGCATTTTTTCATTTCAATCTATTAAATTTTCTCTATATAAATTCCTACCATAATACTTTTTTAAGGCATATATATTTTTATGTGGCCTATTCTTAATGATAAGGCACTAATTTGGGGGATTTTAAGGAAAATAATCAAGGAGGGGCCTTGCATTTGCCTTCTTTGTAGGAGTAGTAAGGAAATGACTCTACATATTTTTTTGTCTATATAATTCTCAACAAATTTGGAGGGATCTTGAAGGTCACTTGGGTCTCACAAATTTATGGAATAAGGATACTATTGAAGGTTGCTTCTCTAGATGGTTCTTCAACATAGACTTGAAGCCTTTTCAAGCACTTCCTTTCTTGGTCCTTTGGGGTATCTGGATAGCATGTAACTTAGTTTTATTTGAGAAAAGGTCTGTTCCATATTTTAAAACCTTTTCTCAGGTCTTGGGTTTTCTCTCACATTATAAGAAATATATTGTTCAAAAGCAACCAAGTCTTGTGGGTAAGCTCAGCATGGACAAGTCCAAGTCATGGTGATTTTTCTATCTTGCATGCCAAGATACTATCTGTGGATATGGTTTTGTTCTACATTTCTTTGAGCACCTTTGTTTTCATCTCAAAGAAGATGTAGGGAGGCTTACTATTAATTTTAGCGAGTTTAGGGCTCTCTTCCTACATTTAAATTTCTCACTATGTCAGGGATATGATACTCTTCAAGTATATGGATATTATGGATTGGTGATCAACCATGTATCTAGAAATGTTCAACTCAATAATATCAACTTAAGGCCTTTGGAAGACCATATTCATGAGATCATTGGCTTATTTGTTCAGATTGAATTTCCCCATATCTTCAAGGAATTGAACCAAACAATGGACAAGATCTCTAAGGAAGGCACATTGTTATGTGAAAATCAAATTATACTACCATAATTTGTTGATGAAAGAGCATTGATTCGTGGTAGATATATGTTTTAGGACTTTTAAGAATGCTATTACTCTGTAATATGTCACTATTAATTGTTAAGTCTTTGTCTTTGTAACTTTTAATATGGACTATTTTTTTGAAGGAGGTTGAAGGCGAAACCCTAACATTGTATGTTGTGATACCCTAACTCTCACAGTCGAAGCATCCACATATTTGTTAGCAGACTACCACAGGGACAAAGTGCCCAAGCTCCAACAATGGTTCCAGGGGGAGGGGTGCAACCCCCCTCATACATAAATGTTGCAACAAACGACTAAGTGGGGTTAAGATATAAGTAGCTGGCATTTGAGCCACCGCCCCACCTCGCGAACAGATCCTCACCAAAGAGAAAGGTTTAAGAAAGGAAATGGAAGTGGAGATGAGTACGTCTCATCCAAAGGCATCTTGAGGATTGGAAATGGTGAAATGCATCTCCCAATCTGATAAATCGCCCAGATATATTATCAACTCGACCAGGGTAGGGGAACACACTTAGTTCATGAAAGAGCATTCCCTGATCGGGAATTTTTTGGGTCTTTGGCCCTCAAAAGGAGACCTCATGCAATGGATCAAAGCTTGGTGGAATACAAAGGGAGACTATGAGGTCCAAATCAACTACAAGGGTTTCTTCACAATTATCCTCTACAACCTGGAGGACAAGGAACATATCTTCGATAATGGACCCTATTTTTAAAAAATTTGCAGGTCTCTTCCTTAGATTCTGGACAGATTGATTTATCCCATAGAAAGAAGATTTTACTATGGCACCAGTCTAGATCTGCCTCTACTCCTTCCCCCAAGAATTTTGGATTGAATAAATCCTCATGCGTATAGGAAACAGAGTAGGGATCTATGTAAAATCCTTAGAGGTGAAAAAAAAGTAAATACACCTCCTACACCTGCATATGTGTCTACATATATATCTTGTAGGCCTTACAAGGTTCAATAACTATAGAATACCAGGATGAGGACTAGAACCAGACCATCGACTATGAACATATCCCCTTCTATTGCAGGAAATGTCATGAGCGTGGTCACCTCTTCCGTGATTTACCTCTCAACGCTCAAATACCAAGGGCAGGGGAAGGAAAACAAAAGGATGGCTTCACAACAACCACGGGTAGGAAAAAACAACCCATCAAGAAGAACAATCAAGAGGGAAACCAAAAGATTCCCATCAAAAACTCTTTTGATATCTTAAATCAGCTCCCAAAAGAAGAGGAAGTGGAAAATCCACATAGAAAAAAAAAACCAAGACAAGGATAAAGGAAAATCCAAGATGAAGTCAAAACCAACCATAGAATAGATCCAAGAAACAGATTCTTAGTTCAACAGAATGAGGATAAAAAATCAGAGGATGGGGGGGACACCATCATGCAGTTGGACGATCAATATCTGACAGACATCGACCTAGAGAAACTTGAGGAAGCCTTCAACAAGAATGAGTTGCAAACCATCCCAGTAGAACGACTAAGAAAGGTTCATAAAGTATTCATTAATTCCACTATAGGAGCCACTTCATGATTGGGTATATCCCCAGATCCAACACCAAATCCTAGGTGTACCCCTCGTGAAGGAAAGTGACGAGGATGAAAATCATCACATCAACTGATCAAAGATGTAGGAGACTATATGCTCAACTCAGGCTAGAGCCACTGTCTCATGGAAGGTTACCTCTCTCCCCCACACAACTCATTATGATGAAGATCATCACTTTGAACATCAGAGGGCTCAATGGAAGGTCCAAACAAATGACCCTTCGAAACAATATTCATGCAGAGAATCCGAACATTCTCCTCTTACAGGAAACTAAATGTGCAAAGGACAAAATAGAGGAAATATTTCATAGATGTTGGAGGAATTGCAACTCCATTCACACAGACTCAAATGGAACAACAGGGGGTCTCGCCATTTTATGGAACCCTACCACAATCATTATTGATCAACCCTTTTCGATGGTTGGCATGCTCATAGTCCACTTATGGGCCTTTGGATCCAACAAGGATGGCATGCTCACAAACGCATATGGACCACAAACTTCCCTGGATGAGAACCTTTTCCTATAGAGGATATACATCGTAAGTGCACTGATAAGATCCACATGTTGGATAGTGGGGGGAGACTTCAACATCATTCTCATGTTGGAGGAGAAGAGTGGAGGCACAAAGTGAATGGAACCAGACATTGGTAATTTATGAATGCTAATATACCAGCTCCAACTCATTGACATAGAAACCAGGAATGGAATTTTCACCAGGTCCAATTGGAGATTTGGCCCCCAACACGTCTCCAGCAGATTAGACCGCTTCCTCATTTCAGAATCCATAATGTTGGAGGATCCAGTGTTAGAACCCAACATTCTTCCAAAATCTAGTTCAGACCATTGGACAGTCTCCCTTTGGCTACACATAGGAGAAACATCGAAGCTCAAACCTTTTTTATTTGAAAAATTCTAGTTCACTCACCCAAATTTTTAGAAACTTTCCCAATCCTAGTGGAGGTAGGTAGATACCTCCCATGGCATAAGCATGTATAAGTTTCAGCAACGACTGAAAAATTTCAAAATGCATCTAAAAAAACTGGAACAAAAATATGTTTGGCAACATATACCAGAAAAAAAGGGAGATTGAGCAACGCCTAGAGGATCTGCAATAGGTATTTATTATGCGGGGATGAACAACATATTTTTCAAGGGAGGAAGAAAATATCCATGCAGAACTAGAGGAATGAAAAAAACAAGAGGAGATACTATGGTGACAAAAATACAGAGTACAATGGCTCAAGGAGGGAGAGAAGAACACCAATTTATTCCATCGCTCCATGGTGCATCGAAGATACATCAATAGAATCACCAAGCTGGAGAACTCTTAGGGAAACCACATCATGGATCATGCATGCATAGAATCAGAACTAGTAAATTACTACAAAGACCTCCTTTCAGAACCCATTAGGGATAGGACACAATATATAAGAAAGATAACCTAACACATCCCCTCCCTCATTACAATGGAACATAATAAAACATTAATGAAGCTGATCACATAAGAAGAAGTGGTTCAAGCAGTTAAAGAAATTCCTTTGGGGAAAGTATCGGGTCCGGATGGCTTTGCAACCAATTTTTTTCATTATTGTTGGTCGATGATCCGAGAAGAAGTCTAGAAACTCATCGAGGAGCCCCATGCCTCTGGACAATTCCTCTAGACCTTCAATTCCACTTTCCTCATGTTAATCCCAAAGGAAGAAAGGGTTACCCACCCAGAGCAGTTCCACCTCATTACCCTTTGCAATCTAATCTACAAAATCATCACGAAGGTAATAACTCTAAGGCTCAAACCCGTGCTTCCTTTCATCATCTCCAAGGAACAATCAAGCTACAGGGAGGGGCGTCAAATCATGGGCAGTTTCATCCTAGAACATGAGGTGATACATTCCCTCAAATCAACTCATACTCTAGGTATGCTAATCAAGCTAGACCTCTCAAAATATTTTGATAGAATCAATTGGAAATACATGCGTTCCCTTCTTGAGGTATTTAGATTTGATAAGGCTTGGATAGATTATATCATGAAGCTCACTTCTTCAACATTTTTATCCATTATGGTCAATGTATTTCCCTCCCAGCCCTTCTCGCCTACCAGACGCATTCGACAGAGGGACCCCCTCTCCCCTTTCCTTTTTTTCATCATGGCTGAAGGCCTGGGTTGCTACATCAATGCCTCAATTGAGGACGGTTCCCTCAAGGGTCTACCCATTCACAATATCCAGTTGACAACCTCTCATAGTAAATTCATGGATGATACCTTGCTTATGAATACCCCTACCACCCAGGAGGCCAACAAACTCAAGTCCATGCTCACAGACTTGGTTGATGCTTTGGGGACCTCCCTAAACCTTGAAAAATCACTACTCTTCTTCTTCAACACCTTGTTGGCAATCCAAACCCACATATAGAGACCTATGGGTATCCCCAAGAGCTCCCTTCCATTCAATTATTGATCCAAGTGGATATCAGTGGCCACCCACCTTTTCCAATTGGCTCAAAACAGTTTTCTGGCAATTTTGGTAATTTACTATTTTTAGTAGTTTTTAACTTTCGGGGCCATCTAAAGGACCTAAATGAAGGTTTTTAAATATCGATCTTCTCAATAATATCTGAAGACTTTAATTGATCCCTGAAAATGAATCTCATCTATGATACCTTTCCAACGAGCTATCGTGTGCCCCAAACAATGATTGTATGCCAAAGTTACACCCCTGAGAAGTTGATACACCAAACTACCGAAAATAGGGTCCACAAAATTGTTGGCTTTTCATCTTTCGGGGTTAGGGTTTTGGATTTTCTTTATGATAAGAAGGCCTTTGGAGCCTCATTGCAAAATCATGTTCTTGTGAATGCGAGTAGCGGACACATCTCTTTTTAGAGATAAGTTGCCAGCATTCTAGCAAGTCATTCACTCTATATTTTTAGAATCTTTGTACATTTTCGCTCATTAATAAAGAATTGTGTATTACTGTATCTCTATGTTTATGGTTGCATCTCTGATACATTTCTGTTATATTATTGGATATCCGAGATATCTTTGTACATTTCTTTATTATATCTCTGCTCTCATTCCGTGTTGAAAATAATCCAGATCAGTGGTATCATAGCAGGATGCTCTTGATCATTTTTAGTGCATGTCCCCGATGACGTATGAGTGTAGTAAGTTGGGTCTCAATATTTTATCTCTTGAAGACAATCGCTCTCGCATGTCCAAGAAACCCTCCATGGAGGAAGAAAATAAAAACGACAGAGCAGACGATTCTATTAATCTGTTGCTTTATCAAGCTCTCATGCGATAAAGAGATGAAATGATGGAGAATTTTCCCACATCCTTTAACACCTGTCGATAATAACAAGAGTGTCTTCATCAAGCGACCACTTTGGAAGTACCTCTCCTTTCAAGGTACAAGTTAATTTTGATATTCCCATATTTGAAGGACAAATAGATGCATATGCCTTAGAAAAATGGTTAAATCTGCTAGAAGGTTATTTCTTTGTTCATAATTTCTCTGATAGGGAAAATATTACCTTCACACTCCTTAAGGATCTCCCCCATGCCAAACATTGGTGGGAAACTTACTGGAATATCCACAGAGGAGTCTGGAATATATAGGGCTGATCCCACTTGGTATTTTCTTGTGGATGCAGTAAAGGAACAATATTACCCTATTGACAAGTATGAGGACTAGTACATGAGATGGACCACACTACAACAAGAAAGGGGCCAAGAAGTTCCAAATCTCACCAATACCTTCCATACCTTGTGCACCAAGATGGGTATCAAAGACTTCGAATGACATTTGTTTCTAAAATACCACGAGGCTCTACACATATACATCCAAACTCAAATGGATTTTCTAGACATCTCATGACTAGATTCTTCTTATAGATATGCTGTTAAAATTGAGAAGAAGTTTAAGAACCAGAAAAAACGGGAGTTAGGGTCTGCAAATTTGTAACAACCAAAGTATGATAAAGATGGCCTTAACAAACAACATCCCTAAAACTATTCCAAGCCACATGAAAAGAAGGGTCACGGAAAGATGAAGAAGGACACTAAAAAATGGTGTGATTTACACAAAAGCCCCTGGCAAAACACCGATGAATGTTGCTCAAAAAAATCATTGGTGGCTGATATAAAAGGCAAGGAGTTGAATCCTGATTCAAAACTTGATTATGAAAATACTGATAGAAGACAGATCATCGATGCAAACCCCACTACTATTGTCGTGACCCTAGCAATTCAACCATAAGAACCAACATATTATGAAGAAGGGGAGCGATTTTTTCATTCACAGATGTGGGTGAAGGGGACCCCACTACATTTTATTGTTGATAGCAAAAGCCAGAAGAATATCATCTCAGCATAGGTCGTCAAACAGTTGGGATTGTCAACCACACCACACCTGCATCCATACAACATCAAGTGGATTTTCCAGGGATGAGATCTTCATGTCATCTAGTAGTGTCGATTTTCATACGGCATCTAGCCCTTCAAGGAGGAGGTATTATTTGATTTTTCCCCCCTGGATGTCTATGATGTTCTCTTGGGGTAGCCACATATGTGGAAGCGCCATGTTATTTATGACTCTCGAACTCGTAGTGTCATTGTTACTTTGGGGGGTCATATCTACAGGATGATAGAGGTAATTTTGACTATTGTCCCACCTAAATAGTTCCGCAAGGTAGTATATAATACTACAAAATTCATCTTCTTCACAGTCTATTCAAAGCATGAACAGAAGAACACCACTGCAGCCTAAGTCCAAGCACATTATATCCAATAGAAGCAGGTCAACAATATTGCAGCAAAGTGTATTCCTTATACACATAGGCATCTCATGCAGCTATACTTTTTAAAAATGTCCAACCCTTCCATCCACATGTTTGTGAAAACCTTCAATAAGCTAAGCAACGCAACTTCTCCAACATGGAAAGCAGCTCATCAATATGTAGATTCAACAAATGTTTTTACCTCTCCCCCGAGCACTCAATCCAATGGATACCATTGCTTCCTAAGGAGGGAGGATTGATCCAGGTGGATATCGGTGGCCACCCACCTTTTTCAGCTAGCTCAAAACAATTTTCTGGCAATTTTGGTAATTTATTATTTTTAGCAGTTTTTAACTTCCGGGGCCATTTTGAGGGCCTAAATGAAGATTTTTTGAGATATAGATTCTCAATTTTAGATGAAGCTGTTTGTTGAGCCCCCAAAATGAATCTACTTGACGATACATTTCCAACGAGCTATTGTGTGCCCCAAATGGATATCGTATGCCAAAGTTACAGCCCCGAGAAGTTGATACACCAAACTACTCAAAACGGGGTCCACAAAACTGTTGGCTTTTCATCTTCTAGGGTTAGGGTTTTGGATTTTCTTTATGAAAAAAAGGCCTTTGGAGCCTCATTGTAAAATCATCTTCTTGTGAATGCAAGTAGTGGACACATCTCTTCTTAGAGATAAGTTGCCACCATTCTAACGGTCTTTCACTTTGTATTTTTACAGTCTTTGTACATTTTTTCTCAATAATAGAAAATTGTGTATTATTGTATCTTTGTGTTTATGGTTTCATATATGATACATTTTTTTTATATTATTGGATATCTTAGATATCTCTGTACATTTCTTTATTATATCTCTGCTGTCATTTCGTGTCAAAAATAATCCGAATCAATTATCTTGGTATCCCCCTTACAGGGGTAGCAACATCTCTTGGGACAACCTCCTTCTTTCCATCTCCAATCGACTAAACAATAGGACCTTTCGATCTCTCAACCTTGCATCCCAACTATTCCTTCTGAAATCAGTTCTTCAAGCTCTCCCGACCTACCTTTTTACAACCTTTGTAATACCACAGTCAGGTATAAAAGGCATCAGGAACCTCCAACGAAAATTTATTTGGCATGGAAACCATCCTGACAAGAAATAGGCTCTAGTCATGTGGGACAAAATTTGTTAGCCAAAATCCATAGGTGGAATGGGTTTGAGGGATCCAGGAAAGCTCAATAGCATAATGGGGGGAAAACATTGGTGGTGTTGGTTGAAACATCCCACGGAGTTATGGGCTAAAATGTGGAGGCACAAATATGTACCAACCACCAATGTGGATCTCCTAATCTGACTCAATGATCATATTCAAGGATCCAATATATGGAATGAAACTTGGTGCAACCATCCTCTCACACAGAAATCTCACACAGAAATATGCTTTCTGGGATATTCACAATGGAGAGATGTCCTTATTCTGGTAGGACTCCTAGCAACAGTTGCCACCTTTGCACTTAAAGGATGAACTATGCCCCCTCCACCAGAAAATGCAAACTAGGAATCCAATTCATGTAAAGGACTTATGAAAGGAGAATTCTCAACACCACCCCTGGTGCATATGGAACACTCAACCTCATGAACTTAACATACCAGGGGACAATAATACACAACCCTGGTGTGAAATAGCCTCGCAACAAAATATTTGTATTAGTGAAGGATCAAACATCCTCATGTGGGGACACTCGCTAACAGGAAACTTCTCGGTAAACAAAACCTACTACCTTCACGAAAACTACCACATGCAGCTAAAAGAGAACATTTGGAGCATGATTTGGAATTCCAAATTTTGGCCGAAAATCTCAATTTTCCTCTAGCTAGTGGCCCAAAATCGCATACTCACCTGGGATAATCTCCAGAAGTGGGGCTTTGTAGGACCTTCCATATGCCTTCTCTACCGAAAACAAGAGGAAACAATGGAGAACATTTTGATCAATTCCCTCGCAGTGGGGCAATCTGGGACATGGCAACGCAAATAATGTGTCGCTCCAACAGAAAAAAATAAAACATTGTCAACACTATCGAAAATTGGGGATTGATCACTTATCAGAGCCCAATTTTAGATCACATCTAACAATTGTTTCTAGGCTTTATTGTTTGGAAAATTTGGAAAGAGCAAAAAAAAAGAATTTTCCACTCCCATTTCTCTCCCCCCCTCACTACTTGGGAAATGATCCTTACTCTCATCCGGGAAACCATTAGAGCTAGACATTGGACATAGGAATATATTCAATAAAATCCTCCAGAAAGTCTCATCTCCTTGTCGTGGCAGTTGAATCTCCCTAATCTTCCTGATGGTTGTTCAAAGGGAAATCCAGGACCAACAAGCTTTGGGGCCGTTCTCCAAGATAGTACTGGGCGAATTCTTCACATCACAACATGCCACCTGGACTCAACACAAACAATGCAACATAACTATGGATTCTCGGGGTTCAAACTGGAAATATGCCACAACATAAACCAACTCAATGTGGAAGGGTATTCCCATGTGATAATCTCACTAGTTTAAAAAATCATCCATGGCTCCAGTCCATCAAAAGTCTCCCCAAGCTGGAGGCTTCTGGGCCTGCTTGAAGAATTTAGATCCCTCCTGTGACCCACCCTCACTCTCATCCCTTCCCACGTGAAAAGAGAGGCTAACAAGGTAGCAAATCACTTGGCTAATGCAGGATTCGTCTCAAAGGAGGAGATGTTTCAAATGTATGCTTGAATCTCCCTAGCTCCCCCATTGCTACACCAGTGTATGGAAATCACTCAATGTGATTTCCCTCCCCTGGATGGGGTGCCACGTTGATAGAATGTAGAGCCTAGTATTAAAGGAGCCTGCCTCTTCCCTCACTCCCATTTCTTGTATGGAGGGAAGAATTCAAGGCGCTTCAAAGCATGTTGGACAACTCCCTCACACAGGTTTAATGACACCTTCATTGTTCCATGGAAGGTGGATGAAGATGGGTATGGGAGGCATGCACAAGGTCATATTTTCTCCCTTGGCACCCCTCCACTTCCTCCAATTATGTTACGGTTCCTCCCACTTGGCTCAGATATTGCATTTTGGATTTTCTCCGGTCATTCTCCTCTCTTTATGATTTCTTTCCTCACTGGCATGCCCTGTGAGGATGGTAAGACTAAGAGAGGGCCTTCCTAGTACAACTATATTGCCAGGAAAAGTCAAATTCACAGGCTCGCCCAAGCTTCTTCGACCTCTCTGATTTGCTGAGATGGAGAGAAAAATATGCTTCCAATGGCCATTATAGAGGAGGAGATTTCAGAAGAGGCAATTATGGTTCTCTCGGACTCTCTCCTCTACACAATTCCAGACCCCCATGACCCGCCTAACAACAGTCACTATGTCCCTACTGCAGCATGCGCCTCGGACTGGGCGACTTGCATAATTCAAGAAGATATTTTGTCGGTCGACTGCCCAATAGAGCCTCCACCACCCTTCTCATCTCTAGATCGAGACTCGCACTCCACTTGCCTCCTTACACCAGAGCATCTGGAGCTCATATTTGAGATGTGCAAGGATATGCAGGAACAACTTCACATGCATACCTTTCTCAACAACCGACTCAACATTCTATATGGAGCATTCTCGAGCTGACAAATCCAATAATGGTGCTTGGCCTACGCGCAAATGTACATCTTCACTCCTCATGGTGTAACTCAGGCTGAGACAGGTTTCACTAGTTATGTTGATTTTTAGTCCTTTCCTTTCAACTCTATGCACTTTTTTTGCAAAGATACAGTGGATTTTCCATACTCCTATTCAGGATTATCTCTGCATGTTTAGACAGTCTAGACACTACATTCCCTTGCCACCTTTTCGGGTTTCCAAATGTTTGGCAGAACAAGTGGCGGTTTTTTTTGTCATGATATAGCTAGAAAAAAAGGTCTCCATCTATTCTGGTTTCCACTTATCTAATGGAACAAGTGGTCGACCTCCAAACATGACTTCTTTATGTATGATTACAACATATTTTTGAGGAATTAAATCTTTTTATTTACAAAAAAAAATACTTTTAGTATGAACTATTTTGGACTTTTATTATATAGGAAGTATCCTACTAAGATCTAGATGAATAGATTACTATAAATTCCTCTACTTAAAGGATCGATTTTGATTGTGCTCATGCACCTCATGAATGTATTTATTTTCACCTAAATATAAATTTGTTTTTTTTCTTTTAAACAAAATATTATTAAACATTTTTTTGGAATTTACATAAACACATCCTTCTATTTGGAATAAATGAATTTCTAATATATATATATATATATATATATATAAAATAAACTATTTAATAAAATGTTTTTTCAATTATTATAATATAATAAAAATAAAACAATGACCATATTTCAAGATACAATTATACTAACTTTGATATTTATATTTAAACAATAATTATATATAATTAAAAGAATAAAACAAATTGTAAGGTTTTTCTTATTAAAGAATTAAAATATGGATTAAAAACAAACTTTAATTTGTATTTAGACCACAATTATAAAACTAATTTTAATTTATATTTATTACACCATTAAAAAGTGTAGAACAAAGTTTAAATTTAAATTGATTATATTTAAATTTAATAATCAATTTAAAGATTATAAAATGGAAAAAATGTTTTTTTTTTAAATGAAAATATTTTCATTTAATATTTCTTTAACGGGAATAATATCCCTCCGGGGTTTTGAATGGGAATAATATTTCTCACTAGTTTTGAATCGTGGTTTTGAAGGAATACTACTTCTCTGCGGTTTTGAAATTAATATTTCTCTGAGGTTTGGAACGAGCATACTAGTTCTCTGCGGTTTTGAAACTGTTTTGAATGGGCATAATACTTTTTTTCTTTTCTTTTTTAAAGTAGATATTTTATTTCTAAGATTATATATCTAGGGTTTTCAATGCCAATAATACTTTTTTTTAGGGAGGTATTTTATTTCTAAGATTATATATCTAGGGTTTTGAACGGGAATAATACTTCTTTGTTTATTTATTTTTAGGAGATATTTTATTTCTAAGATTATATATCTAGGGTTTTGAATCTCTGCGGTTTTGAAATTGTATGTTGTTTTGAACGGGCATAATACTTCTTTTTTTTTTCTTTTAAGTAATATTTTATTTCTAAGATTATATATCTAGGGTTTTCAAGGCCAATAATATTTTTTTTTTAATTATTTTTAGGAGATATTTTATTTCTAAGATTATATATCTAGGGTTTTGAATGGGAATAATCTCTGTAGTTTTTACCTTTTTACTCAGAATAATCTCTGTAGTCACCTTTTATTTTGATTCAATTTTAATTTTAAGTAAAGAGATTTAAATATATTTTATTTATTTTTTTATTTTAAGTTTCAGAA
>JASDQU010025367.1:11278-24729 GCA_032191745.1 Picea mariana
TAAAGACATGCTTTGGTTCCTATTAAATCACAACAAACTCAAATTGGTTTCTCTAGGGTAGAAAGTCAAACCAAAAGTCAACAACACTTTAAAAACAGTCAAATCTGCTTTGAGGGAACTTTTTGCACATCATTTGCAAACATCTGAATCCAAATGAAGGAAATCAAACACATGTCTTTTGTGCATAATATACCCATTTGAGTAATATACGAGAAGAATTCTTCGAAAATGTAGAAGGAAGAATATGTGAGCAACTTTTTAAGGCATATTTCTACTTTTTACCGTTGTGTACAAGAAAAGTTAGAATTTATGTATTTTTGCACAATTGTGCCTTTTTTCATAAAAATGAAAATACAAAGGTACATTATTGTAAATAAAGTAAAAATACACTATCTCCCTTTTGAATCACTCAATTTGGCCTTAAAATGAGTTTGTGGCATGTATTTTTGTGCATTTAAGCCATTTGGAAGTGCCTAGATTTTTGTGTAGACAACAATTTCATAGTGTTACCACAAATTCTTGCCATTTGGAGTTTTCTTCCAGTTTCAAGCCCCTGGTGTAAATGCATAGAGGTGGGATTTGAAAACCGGTCAAGTGTTTTTTATTCAAAGGCCACAGCCATGAGCGTCGAGCGCAGCCCACAGAAGAAGCCCATTTTGGGCTTAAAATCAAGTGAGCAGGCACTTTGTCTTTCAACGATGAAGATCCACAGATGGGGCAGATTGATGTCCATTGGGTAATTTTGGGCCACTGAGTTGCATGTGGTCAAGTGCCTGAGCTCATCTCCTATGGCCAAAATCACGAAACGATCAAGCCATTTCGGCATTTCGGCTACCGAGACTTCGAGAGAACAGAGGGTCTCATCCTTTCGCTGCATTTCAAATCCCCGAAGCCCGAAATGATGAAAGGGTCTAGGCCAGAGGCGGTCCCACGTTCATTCAAGTGTTGATCTAGGCCATCCATCCAATGGGATGCGTGGTGCACGATCAAGCCATTTCGACATTTCGGCTACCGGGACTTCGAGGGAACAAAAGGTCTCATCCTTTCGCTGCATTTCAAATTCCTGAAGCCCTAAACACTGAAAGGGTCCAGGCCAGAAGCGGTCCCACATTTATTCAAGTGTTGATCTAGGCTATCCATCCAATGGGACGCATGGGACACGATCAAGCCATTTTGGCATTTCGGCTACCGAGACTTCGAGAGAATAGAGGGTCTCATCCTTTCGCTGCATTTCAAATCCCTGAAGCCTGAAACGCCAAAAGCGCCTTTGAAGATAGGCATAGGGTCAAAGCCCGTGGTCACCTGGGGGTGATAGAAAGAACTGTGCAAAGGGTCGAAGCGCCGAGTTTAGCTGCAGAAGGGATCACCGTGTTCTCCAGAGACTAGTTCAGCTTGACCTCGATCTTGGTCCTTGCTAAAAATAAATGAAGGTGGATGGAGGTAGTTGAAACCTCAGCTCAGTCAGTAAATGAAAAGCATGGAGGTTCCGGAAGGAAGTCTTCCCGAGATGGTCCTGTATGTTGGTTTTCTCCAAAGAAGCCATGCTGATTTCTCATATGACCAGAGGAGTCTGCACACACTATTTTAGCCTTTAATGTTTCAGCTACCCCCCCTGCAAAGGCCATGCAAAGTTAAGGTGACGTCTGATAAAGGAGCTCAGGATGGATTTGACTGAGGAGACACCACACCTTGAAATTCCTGAGACGCCTCTGCTGGGCGAAAGTTTAGGAGTATATGTACTCAGTTTTGTATTTTTGTAAGCATTGATGGTTGAGCTAGGCTCTCGATTGTAAATTTTTGATGAAGCACTGGTTTCGCTGGTTATGTATTGGCACTTGAGACTTCTTGCCTTATGAATGTTAGCCTCTTTCCATCTCTCTGTTTACACTATGTTAGAACCTCTCAGAATTAGAGGATCCAGTCGAGTTGCACCGTTATAGGATGATGTATGTTGGATCACTGTAATAGTTGCATTGTTTCTAATCAGTTCTTGTATTTTCTCAACACTGAATGACTTGGAATTGGAAGATCTAGTCAAGTCACCTTTCAGTTCCCCGAAACTCTGAACCAAGAGGATCTTGTGTTCTGAGTTTTTCCTCTTCAAGTTGTTGAAAGGCCTGATGCCCAAGGCAATTTTTCTCACTCCTCTTACCAAGTCTTCCATCTGCTCATTTTATAATCAACCCACTAACTGAAGTTAGATAAAGACCTCCTCTATTGTTACATACCATGCTCGGTTTTCTGAGTTAGAGCGATATCTTCCTGGGCCTCTATCCATCTGATCACCCCATTAAATTATTCGTGACATAATTGGGCTCTACTCCTGCCATAATCTAGGAGTGACTTATGAATCCAACATTTCTGGTGTCGTTGCCGGGGATGAAGTTGAATTTTTTCCCCAAGATTGAACGACATCAAGCCTCTGATTCTGAAGGTGCATCAGGCATCAAAGCCTTTGGAGATTGTTACTGTGCACCTGGTGAATCCATTGTGACGAATCCATTATGGTGAACCTGCCATTTTAATTGTGGATTTCAGAGGTAGACACACATGGTCCCATCCACAACTGCCTCTAGCTATGCCTGAAGCTGAGCCTCAGGTGAATTTCAAAAGAGGAAAGGCCCCTCAAGGAGAAACTTCCACCGCCAAACCAGGTATTTTTCCGTCTCCTTCTGTAGAAACTCCTTTTTCTTCTCCTCAGATTCGCAACAGACCATTTTCTGAAACCTCTTGTTTCCTGAATTTCGGAAGTGTTCCTGCTGAGTTGTCTCCTCCTAGTTTTGGACTAGAGGGAGAAACACTTGTCACTTCCCTTACCCCTGTAAGCCTATTTCCAGTGTCCTTGGTTCAAGCTTCTTCCCCTCCGAGTTCTCCTCCACCTAATATCCCTATGGTAGGAGAAAATCCCCCCATGACCAGAATGGAGGCTATTATAGCTGCCAGGTATGCTCCCCTTTTGCTACCCCAGCCTCTCAATGCCCTTCTAGCAGATGGCTACCTCAAGCAGCTGCCCAAATTTACAGGTGAAGGGGACATAACTGCAGAAGAACACCTTGAAGCCTTTTATAGTTTTACAGATGACCATGTCATCATGCATGCAGATGTGTGGATGAATATTTTCATCCATAGCCTCAAGGGTGAGGCTAGAAAATGGTTTAGGGCCTTACCTCCTAGATATATTAATGGGATCAAGGCCTTGGATAATGCCTTTCTGAGACAATGGGGAGACAAAAAGGACTTCATGTATTACATGACAGAGTTCAGATCTTTGAAGAGAAAGGAAGGAGAGTCTGTTTCTGACTTCTCCAAAATATTTAACAAAATGTACAATAAAATCCCCACTGAGATTAATCCCTTAGAAGCCTCTGCGAAGATCACTTATGCTAGTGCTTTTGATCCTGATTTCTACCTTCTATTGAGGGAAACAAGAACCACCACTCTGACACACATACATGATGCAGCCGTAGAAGTAGAGTCTAATATATTGGCTGTTGATCTACTCAGGAGTAAGGCTGACAGAGACATACCCAGGAGGAGAGTTGAAGCCTCCTCATCCCATTCCTCTCCCCTTCCTCCTTAGACGGATGAGGTAACTAAAGTGCTGAAATCTCTTTCGGCTAGGATGGAAAGGTGGGAGTTAGAGGGGAAACCCATGTACATAAATCCCCAGCATACTGAAAACAGAGGTTTTAGGAGGCCTGGTAACAATGTGCCACAGGACTCCCCAAGGGAACAAAGGAGAAGAGACAGAGATGATCAGATGATTCATACCCCTCTCCAAAACAACATAGTTTCTCATGAGGAAGGAGAGGAGGTAGAAGAACTTGACCTTGAAATTCACTGCATTGAAGACACCTCCCCTTTTCCCCATTTGAATCAATATGCATATGAAGAATCTCTTATGAACGTCCAAATCAATGAGTTGGGTAAAGGGGAGAAGGCCTACAATGCCCCTAACAGATACCATATCCGGTCAAAGAAGAAAGATGATACTTTTGATAGCCAGAATTAGCCCCTCATAGCAGAAAGGCCTGCTAAAGCTATTGCGACAACTACTAAAGAAAAAAAAGCTCAGAATACTTTGTCAGCAGCCAGAGAGCCTATCTCTAAGGTGAGGGAACCTCCTAAGCCCCTCTCCTCTTTTAGTTTTGAGCATGAGATTCAGAAGATCAGAATTCCTGTACCCCTCTCAGAACTAGTTAAAAATGAAGATTTCAAAAGGTCCCTCTCTAAGMTRTTACAATYCGAGCCCCCCCAGCCWTCCACAGACTCAATAAAYCYTCAAGATGAAAAKCCAGCAGTTGTCTTAGGTCCCATGGTAGAAGACARAGATRRTTCATCCCCTCCCTTMTACACATCCCTGRACATACATGWTAAGGTGCTRCATAATTSCCTCATGGATTCAGGGGCTTCCCACAACCTTATGCCCAAAATARTCATGGAAGAATTGGGAYTGGAGRTGAMRAAGGCTTACCATGATTTATACTCTTTCAATTCAAGRAGGGTGMAATGCCTYRGAGTCATCAAAGACTTGGTCATCTCTTTGTTTCAGCTGCCAATGAAAAGTGTGGTCATGGACATTGTAGTAGCCGATGTTCCTCCCAAGTTTGGCATGTTGTTGTCAAGATCTTGGATTAAAAAGATTGGAGGAACATTACAAATGGATCTCACATATGATACCATTCCAGTCTTTGGAGGCGAACACATGAGGTTTTATAGAGAGGCCCAATTGGCCTACATTGTTAGTGATGAGGCAAACCCTACCAATCACCCTATCTTTGCACTAGACACTAATTTGGGATCTAGTTTGTTGTAGCTCACTGATGCTCCTGAAGCCCCTTTTCAAGTCAGAAGGCATCCCCCTTTAAATCACGATATGCCTCCTCCAAACACCTCTATTTGGAAGATGTTTTTCGATGGGGCTTCTTCTATCGAAGGCGCCAACGCGGGAGTGGTGTTGGTGTCACCTTGTCAAGAAACCATGTCCCTGTCATACAAGCTAGAATTTGAAGCCACCAATAATGTGGCAGAATATGAAGCTCTGGTTCTGGGTTTAAGGGCCGCAAAGGAGATGGGGATAGAGGAGATAGCAGTGTTCGGAGATGCTGAGCTGATTATTCAGCAAGTCAGAAACGCTTATCGTGCCAAGCATCCTCGGCTCAGGAGCTACAGAAATGAGGTGTGGGACTTGATTGACAATTCCTTCTCAGCTTTCAACATCTCTTTTATTCCAAGGGAAAAAAAAGCTTTGGCCGATTCCTTGGCCGTTTCGGTGAGTCTGTTCAGGATCCCTCTATCGCCTAAGATAAAATATGATGTTGAGATAAAATATAGGCCATCTGTACCGAACATTGTTAGACATTGGAAGATATTCGAAGACGATCTGGAAATCAAGAATTTTCTGCAGGCTATCGACGATTTTTCTGCATTGCACATTGATCAAGACCCTGACCTTGAAGGTCACCCTTGCCCTGAGGTATTTTTAAATAAAATTGCTAATCACCAGATTATTCAGCTGCCTAGCAATCACATTCCAAAGGGACTAGTCCCTTTAGAAAGATTGTTCGATGGTAATGATGTGGCAGTAAGGGGTGAAATTTCAAATGAAGAGGCCGATTCAACTGAGTGTAACATTGGCACATAGGAGGAACCTAAATTTGTCAGGTTGTCAAGTAGCCTGACCAAAGAACAGATAGAAAAATATTCTAAGCTATTAAGAGAATTTGCTGATGTGTTCGCATGGACTTATGAAGACCTCAAGACATATGACACGTCTGTCATTAAACACAAGAGCCCACTAAAGGAAGAGGCTAAACCATTTAGGCAGAAGTTAAGAAAGATAAATCCCATGTTGTTTCCTATCATAGAGAGAGAAGTAAGGAAGTTGTTAGATGCCCAAATCATTATTCCCTTGATATATTCTAAGTGGGTGGCCAATTTGGTCCCGGTAAGGAAGAAAAGTGGTGAAATTAGGCTCTGTGTTGACTTCAGGAACCTGAACCCGAGCTCAAAGAAAGACAACTATCCCTTGCCTAACATGAAACACATATTGCAGAAGGTAACTGGTGCATCCAGGATATCCATGGTTGATGGATTCTCTAGGTATAATCAGATATCAGTCATGCCCGAGGACAGAGAGAAGACGACCTTCACCACTCCCTGGGGGACATTCATGTATGCCAAGATGCCGTTTGGACTTATGAACGCAGGAGAAACTTTTCAACGAGATATGGATATGGCCTTCATAGGAGAGAAAGACCAGTTTGTGGTGATCTATCTAGATGACATCATAGTCTTCTCCAGGTCTGATATGGGGCACTGCTATCACCTAAGGAAGGTTTTCCTGAAATGCCAGAAGTTTGGCCTTTCTTTAAATCCCAAGAAGTCTATTTTTTCTATGAAGGAGGGTAAGTTGTTAGGCCATTTAGTATCAGTAGAGGGAGTGAGGATTGATCCCAATAGGGTAGAGACAATTTAAACCCTATCACTTGCCAGATCTAGGAAGGAAGTTTAGGCCTTTTTGGGGAAGATTAATTTTCTGAGGAGATTCGTCTCAAATTTTGTTGAATTGGTGAAACACATCACAACCATGCTTAGGAAAGGAAATGAAGTAAAATGGATTGCTGAGCCCAGGGAATATTTCATCCAAATAAAAAGGGCATTGACTGAGGCACCTCTGCTGATCAATCCTAACTATTCCAAGGATTTTCTAATTTTTTCGTTCGCTTCTTTTGATACAGTAGCAGTGGTGTTGTTGCAGAAAAACGAGGAAGGTCGAGAGCAACCCATTTCTTTCTTCAACAAAGCATTAAGAGATGCGGAGATTAGGTATGAAATCATGGAGAAACAATCTTATGCCTTAGTGAAAGATCTCAAATATTTCAGAGTCTATGTTTTGCACTCAAAAGTGACTGCATACGTGCCTTCAGCATCTGTGAAAGATATCCTTATACAGCCTTACGTAGATGGAAGAAGAGGTAAATGGATCGCCAAGATTTTGGAGTTTGACCTAGAGATAAAGCCCACCAAGATGGTTAAAGGGTAGGGTTTAGCCAAGCTGTTGGATGAATCCAATTGCAAGGCTTTGGGGGTTAGCTTCATAAATACTTGCTCAGAAAATCAGCTAGCTGAGTCATCCAGCAAAATCTCTCATGACGGCTCATCACTAGTAGAATGCATCTGGGACCGAGACATTTTGTACTTTCTACAAGAACTGAAGCCTCATGATGGAATGGGTAAAAGTAAGGCAAGAGATTTAAAGCTAAAGACAATAAGGTATTGCCTCATTGACTAGGTCTTGTACTGGAAAGACCCCCTAGGGGTGTTGCTGAGGCGTCTGAGCCCACAGGAAGCCTAGAAAATTATGTTTGAGTTCCATGGTGGCCTTTGTAGAGGGCATCATTTTTGGAAGACCACAGCTCAAAAAATTCTTAGGGCTGGGTACTACTGGCCCACCTTGTTCACTGATGTCTGCAGAGAAGTTAGAGCTTGTATCAAATGCCAAAGGTTCTCAAGAAAGCAGTAGCTCAACTCGCTACCACTAAAGCCCATGGTAGCTTCAACACCTTTTCAACAGTGGGGGTTGGACTTCATTGGGGAGATTCATCCTCCTTCAAGTGGCCAACACAGATGGATCCTAACTGCAACAGACTATTTCACTAAGTGGATAGAAGCGGCCCCCACCAGGAGTGTTTCTCACAAGGTTATTATCAGTTTCCATGAGGATATCATAGCAAGATACTGCTGCTTCTTTCAGGTCTGAGCCTCTGATTAAGTTCTGTGAAAAGTTAAAAATTTCACTGATTCACTCCACCCCCTATTATCCTCAAGGAAATGGACTGGCAGAGTCTTCCAATAAAAGTCTAATCAAGCTCATCAAAATATTGTTGGAGGACAATAAGAGGGCCTGGGATTCAAAGCTCAAATTCTCTCTATGGGCTGATTAAGTGACAACGAAAAGGTCCCTGGGCACCTCACCTTTTCAATTGGTTTATGGGACAGAGCCTATTTTTCCCACTCAACTCGCGCTACCAGTAGCGAAATTCTTCCAGGATCTTGAAGGAGAGCTAGACCATATGGTTAGAAGGATTCATCAAATAGTGGAGGTGCAATAGATTAGGGAACAGGTGATGGACATGGCCCATAGTCATCAACAGAAGGTCAAGCAGGATTTTGATAGAAAGGTCACAAAGAAGGAATTTGAGCTCGGGGATTTGGTGCTTAAGTGGGATGCTCCCAGACAGGATAGGGGAAAACACAACAAGTTTGACACCCTCTGGATCGGTCCCTTTAGGATCACTGAAGTATTCTCGAATAACACTTATAAGTTGTAGGATTTGGAGGGTGATGAAGTTTTTAATGGCCCAGTAAATGGGCATTTCTTAAAAAAATGTTTTGTTTGAGCCGAAGGCGGCCCCTCGTTTTGTAAGTATTGTCCTTTTAGTTGTTTATTTATTTATTTTTAGATTAATAGATGACTCCATAGCCCAACAACAAGGCACTGAAGCCACAAATGAGTTCTTAGATCATAGCAGGGACGACTCTATCCCCCATGGAGCCTAATGTTAGCACAAATTCTTGCCAGTTGGCGTTTTCTTCCGGTTTCGGGCCCCTGGTGTAAATGCATAGAGGTGGGATTTGAAAATTGGTCGAGTGTGTTTTATTCAAAGGCCACAACCATGAGCACCGAGCGTAGCCCACAGAAGAAGCCCATTTCGGGCTTAAAATCAAGCGAGCGGGCACTTTGTCTTTCAACGGTGAAGATCCACAGATGGGGAAAATTGATGGCCATCGGGTAAGTTTGGGCCACTGAGTTGCATGTGGTCAAGTGCCTGAGCTCATCTCCTATGGCCAAAATCACGAAACGATCAAGCCATTTCGACATTTCGGCTACCGGGACTTCGAGAGAATAGAGGGTCTCATCCTTTTGCTGCATTTCAAATCCCCGAAGCCTGAAACACCAAAAGGGTCTAGGCCAGAGGCGGTCCCACATTCATTCAAGTGTTGATCTAGGCCGTCCATCCAATGGAATGCGTGGTGCACGATCAAGCCATTTCGGCATTTCGGCTACCGGGACTTCGAGGGAACAGAGGGTCTCATCCTTTCGCTGCATTTCAAATCCTAGAAGCTTGAAACACCAAAAGGGTCTAGGCTAGAGGTGGTCCCACATTCATTCAAGTGTTGATCTAGGCCATCCATCCAATGGGATGCGTGGCGCATGATCAAGCCATTTCGACATTTCGGCTACTGGGACTTTGAGAGAATAGAGGGTCTCATCCTTTCGTTTCATTTCAAATCCCCGAAGCTCGAAACGTCGAAAGCACCTTTGAAGATAGGCACAGGTCACAGCTCGTGGTCACCTGGGGGTGATAGAAAGAACTGTGCAAAGGGATGAAGCACCGGGTTTAGCTGTAGAAGGGATCACTGCGTTCTCCAGAGACCAGTTCAGCTCGACCTCGATCTTGGTCCTTTCTAAAAATAAATGAAGGTGGATGGAGGTAGTTGAAACCTTGAGTCACTAATTAAATGCAAAGCATGGAGGTTCCGATAGGCAGTCTGCCCGAGATGGTCCTGTATGCTGGTTTTCTCAAAAGAAGCCATGACGAGTTCTCATCTGACCAGAGGATTCTGCACATGCTATTTTAGCATTTAATGTTTCAGCTACCCCCCCTATAAAGGCCATGCAAAGTTAAGGTGACGTCTGACAAAGGAGTTCAGGCCATATTTGGTTGAGGAGATGCCACACCTTGAAAGTCCTGAGACGCCTCTACTGGGCAAAATTTTAGGAGTATATGTACTCAATTTTGTATTTTTGTAAGCATCAATGGTTGAGCTAGGCTACCGATTGTAAAGTTTTGATGAAGCACTAGTTTCCCTGGTTATGTAGTGGCACTTGAGACTTCTTGCCTTATGAATGTTAGACTCTTTCCATCTCTCTGTTTACACTATGTTAGAACCGCTCTGAATTGGAGGATCCATTCGAGTTGCGCCATTATAGGATGATGTATGTTGGATCACTGTAATAGTTGCATTGTTTCTAATCAGTTCTTGTATTTTCTCAACACTGAATGACTTGGAATTGGAAGATCCAGTCAAGTCAACTTTCAGTTCCCCAAAACTATGAACCAAGAGGATCTTGTTTTCTGAGTTTTTCCTCTTCAAGCTGTTGAAAGGATTGATGCCCAAGGCAGTCTTGCTCACTCCTCTTACCAAGTCTTCCATCTGCTCATTTTATAATCAACCCACTGACTGAAGTTAGATCAAGACCTCTTCTGTTGTTACACACCAGGCCTAGTTTTCTTAGTTAGAGCGATATCTTCCTGAACCTCTATCCATCCAATCACCCAATTAAATTATTCATGACATAAACTGATGGGCGTTGGGCTCTGCTCCTGCCTCAATCTAGGAGTGACTTCTGACGCTAACACATAGAATCATTGGCATGAAAGATACAAACAATGGAGATCATGTGTGTAAAATCTCTTCAGTGCTAAATGATGTGAGACCGGGGTGACACTAATACCAAATTTGATTTGGTACTAGGCCATTTAAAAAAGGCCAGATTTATAGTTGCGGATCTATTGAACTTGATTACATCAAAGGTGGAAAAATGTACTTATGAAGACTTGAATCCAAATTTAATATTAACTCAGTGGATGTGTAGTCTCATAATCCAATACTTAATTCATTTAATGAACATAATTGTGGAAATAAAACATGCATAAGAAAACATGAGACAAGAGATCGTTGAGTTGTTAATGGAGTTCACCAGAATATTCTAGCTACGTCTCCAGATCCGCTTGGAATACATAATGCTTGATTATCCTTCCTTTGAAAGTGATGAAATCTTCTCACAAAATGTGGCACATGCTCCTTTTTATCCCCATTTTGTGGATAACTAATGATATTATGTCTCGAGGCCCTCAAATTGTAGATATGGAGTGCCGAGAAACTACTTGACCAACAATACCCTTTTGCACTATTGGAAACCCCTCTCACCACCACAGATGGTCACATATTTCCAGATGGAATCCACCACATCATATGGCTTCCAGAAGGCAGTGAGCCTTGCTGCATGAGGTAAAAGTCAGTATTATGGTGAGCATCATTTCAATATTTAAGCCAGTTGAGTATGTTGTATCTTAGATTGCTCTAGATTTCTTGATATATGCTTGGACATTATGCCTTTTTCCCTGCTTCACCTTGGTGGTTGACATTGTTCCCTAGTAAGTGGTTTTCCTTAGGGATGGGTTTGCTACTAGGAACTCCCTTAAAGAGCCATCATATCGTTCGCGACCATACTTACCACTTTCCATCATTATTCCCCTCCATTTCCTTATCTCTTGGGATTTTAGGGTGTATTGACCCAAGAAGAGGTTGTCCCTCATTCTATGGGAAGAAGGGGCTGAAGGCCCAGAGGGATTGATGTTGGGTAAAAGATAAAATCCTTGTATGAACCTTCCAGATGCTTCACCTAGGGATCACCTAAGAAAGCAACAAAATGATTATCTTTGATTAAAGGGGACTCACAATATAGTAAAGAATGATTAAAAGGTTAGTAGAAGGATATGAGGTCTCATCACGAGCCGACCTATCACGTCAATAAATATCTAGTGGAATGACATTGCCACCATCTGGTCACCAAACCAGGCAATGGCTCTCGGTTGCATCGTTGAGAGAAAGGGGGTCTCATGATGATCCAAACTTCTCATTTCCACTAGGTATTTGTGGGTGACGTTGCCATTATCTGGTCACCACGCCAGGGAAATGACCTTCAACCTCTCCTTAAAATTATGAAAGAGTAAAAGAATGGAAAATAATGTGATCTGGATTATTTTCAACACGAAATGAGAGCGAAGATACAATACATCAATGTACAAAGATATCTCGGATATCCAATAATATAACATAAATGTATCAGACATGCAACCATAAACAAAGAAATACAATAATACACAATTTTCTATTAATGAGTGAAAATGTACAAAGACTTTAAAAATACAGAGTGAAGGAATCACTAGAATGGTGACAACTTATCTATAAGAAGAGATGTGTTTGCTACTCGCATTTGCAAAAAGATGATTTTTACCATGAGGCTCCAAAGGCCTTTTTAACATAAGTAAAATACAAAACCCTAACCCCGGAAGATGAAAAACCAAAAGGTTTGCCGACCCTGATGGGGTTGATACGCCAACTTCCCGGGGGCGTAACTTTTGCATACAATATCTGTTTGGGGCACTTGATACACTGTTGGAAAGGTCTAACCAAGAAGAACGATTTTCGACTAATCTAGAAAAGGGACTATGGTATTCCCCTGGACCCCAAATCCCCAAAAAACATCGTTTAGGGCCTCAAAATGATCTCGAAAGTTTGGAACTCGAAAAACTGCCAAGGTGGAAAACTTTTTTTCGAGCCAGTGGAATAGGTGGGTGGCCACCGATATCCACTGGGATCATAATGGGCTTGGAAAAATGCATTGCGGATGAATTTACCACACACCCTCTACAAAGGCACCCATGAATGAGACACTACGACCCCTTGTATGTCATGAGCCCTATGCCCATTGAGTTTTGACTCCAACCACTCCATCCACTTTACATGACTTAGAGAGGAATCTCTTGGAAACTCTCCTTGACTTAGAGCAAGATCTACCCAATATAACACCTTGTCAACCCTCTCATATTCAAGCTTCACAAGTTGCATAGTGTCTTTGATCAATTAATTGTTTGATATAGTGATCTTTGATGCACATGCTTAGGTGGCTCATTTATTGATTGGATTCACTTATCATGATGTTATGAATTGAGATCCTTGGAGGTCATGCTTATTTATGTTTGAAGGACCTAGCCGGTGGACAATTTTGGAAGAATAAGCCTAGCTTGGGCTTCCATGGGGCTTGGAGCCCACAGGTGGATGGCAAGGGCCCGCATGCCGGATGAGGAAGATCAAACTTGAAAGGCCTTGAAGATGACTTAGACGATATATCCTAGCCCCCACGTGCCAAACGTTTTTCCTAGGAGAGGAAAAACGTCTCCTTTTTGAGCATGTCGTCATATAGGGGGGTTAGGGCTTGGTGGTGAGGTGACATACATTGATACTTGGACATTTTGAAGGGGCTTAAGAATTCATCATGAAGGAAGTTGTTGGATGCTTGACATGTGGCTTTGCAAAGCCTCTCTAATTTTCTCCATCACCAACAACCTCCTCCAAATGCCAAAATGTCCCCTAAAGGGGTGACATCTTACTTAAATTAGGGTTTTATTATGTTCAAAAGTGATTTTTAAATAAAATGTTAATATTAATTTGTTAAAAGGGGGCAAGATTAGGGTTTTTGGCACCTAGTCTTGTGGTTTACCCCTTAATATGTGGACAAGTCACCTTGGTGACAGTTTGTATAAATAAGAGATCATAAGATCTCATTTGGACATAACTCTACCTCTTATGAGAGGACT
>JASDQU010025367.1:29491-41593 GCA_032191745.1 Picea mariana
TGTATACCAAGTTGCTATTCAGTCCTTGCATTTTTCGTTTCTTTACATCGAAAATACAAATTTTTTGTACTCATTTTGCATTACGACATTTTCTCTTTTGGTTATTTAGTATTGATATTGACATATGTGGAAGGATTGCATCTTATTGAAATTGTAGAATTGCATTTGAAAATCTTACCATCTTTTGAGAATTCAAGATTAGGACTTAGCACTATGTTTATATTAATTTCTTTGATATCCTGAGTCATAATATCACCAGTTTCATGACCAGATCTCTTGAGTAAACAAAGCCATTAAAAATAATGCTGATGAACTAAAATTGATTAGAAATGATTTTATTTCTCAGGGTACACAAACAAGCATAGGATACAGGGCCTTGGAATAGGATTTTGTGAGTAAACTTCTCCAAGGATATTAAACTAAACATATGTGTCTAACCAGGGAGTGGTGAAATCCATTGTATAATTAGTGACGTCAAGACATTCCACTCACACCGGACTTAAGCATGAGGTCGCACGAAGTTGGTTGCAAATATATCCCTCTAATACCTTCTTAGTGTCAACAATATTTCTGGGGATCTATTCATATTTGGGGGTCTTGCTAGTACCTTTACCTCCGTGAGAGGTAGTGCTTTCAATATTTCAGGATTTGTTACCATGCCCATATGATGGACCTGACTTATGACTGTTCGCCTATGCATTGGTTATATCATGGTGGCTTAGTTGCTTAACATAGGTAGCCACATAGGTTACTTGCATGGGTTATTTGGCAAGTACCCTGAGTAAGATAAGGGTTGGAAAACACACAACCTTTATGGAGGATTACCTCTCCGTGGGGATCTGACCAACTGCACTGTTAATCCCACGAGGGCCCTTATAACTGATTCTGATACCTATAATCTTTTGAAGGGAGTCTTAGGCCCCTCTTGGGCAAGGAATACCTACTCTAGTGAGGGAGGCCCATTTTCAACTACTATATCCTGTTTGTGTGCATTTGGCCTTTTTGTTTATTTTGGTGTCTTTCTGATTGTTAGTTGGCCCTAGGATTTTGTTTTTATATCTCGAGTCTTGAGTCATCATGGAACCAGACCAGATTCCTCGCAGGTCTCACCGTTTTTTGAAGTTACCATAGCATCTTGAGTCTTTTCCTTCTAAAAGGCGCAAAGTTACTAAACTTGGTACACATATTTCCACCTACCAGACTTGTGATTATACATTTATGAGTACTGAGTTGAGTCCGAATGACACAGGGAGTCCCTCGAATCCTATACATACTATAGTTAATAGGGTTCCTTCGACTCCTTCAGCTGTGACGGTTGTAGTACCAGAGGTCCCCATCTTTACTCCTATCCGGCCTGTGGTTGCTACTCAACCCATAGTAATGAAACCTTTCAGGGGTATTTTTGGTATGCCTGGATACAATTCTCAATCCATACATTCGGTCTCTAACCCTTTCTCTTTTGGTATGCCAAATATTACATCACAACTTTCATCCTCCATTCCAACGACTAATGAAAATCCTAGTCTTGGACTTGGGGGAATATCCCCTCCACATACTCCTCTCTCATTTGGTGGAAGTCAAATTCCCCAAACGAATCCTATGATTGGGGGTCAACCTCCTTTTTCTTTCGGGTCTAATCCTAGTCTCAATGATCCTAGATGGATAACTCAACTGGGTGGATAAGCCACTTCTTATGTTTTCCTTCCTTTCTCCCTTCCTCCTCCACGTCGATTCTGACTAACAAATTTGTTATGACGAATCCACCTCTATCTTCCGGGGTTCCATCTGGAGGAGGTCAGTTTCATACTATGGGAAACCCCTAACTTGGAGCTCCTCTAGTTGGGGGCAGTGTTTATAACCCTCATTATATCGTTCCTACAGGTATGGTGCCCATACAACCTCTTATGAATCAGTTAAGAGGAGGATATTACCCTGTCGAATAGGCCCATGGTGTATAATAGAACCATGGATGGTCTGCAATACCTCAACATCAATCTTTCCTGGGAGCATGGGATTAGATGCCACAACCCCGACTCCCTTTTATGGCCACGCTTAATTTTCCTGATTTGTCGAGATTAATCAATGACCCGGTGCGTGACGATCTATCATGATCCCCCGTCCCCACTAAGATTCCTTCATTTATTATGAAATTTGAGGGAAATACTAGCGAGGATCCAGGTGATCATGTTACTAATTTTCATCTTTGGTGCTCATCTAATTCTCTTAATGACGATTCTATTTGTTTGAGACTGTTTCAATGCACCCTCATAGGGGTTGCAGCGAAATGGTACATTGAGCTACCAGGGGGAACATACATAAATTTTAATCAGATGGTTTTTGTCTTTCTCAACCACTTCTAGTTGCCAGTTCGTTACGATGCCGACATAGAACTTTTGTCAGCCCTCTGCCAAGATAAGGCCGCACATATCTCGTACCATATCCAAGAGTGGTGTAGACAAAAAAAGTTGATTAAATCCTACATTGCTCGAGATTTTATGTTGGAGTGGTTCCTTAAGTCCTTATTGCCTTATATTTTGAAGGATGTTTGTACATCCAGAGTAACATCCGAGGAAGAAGATATTTTCAAAGATAAATAATTTGACCTCATACATGCTCAATCTGGGATGATGTATGAAATTATTCCTGACGCACCGAGGTCAAATTATGACCCTAGACAAAATCCTGGGCCTCATGCAAATGACATCATAGGCTCTGCAAATGCTAAGTTTACAGACTTGGTGACAAACTAGTTGAAATATTTGTTTCTAAGCCAATCTATTGCAGTAAAAGCTTCATCTTCATCCTCCACTCCCACTCATTCAGTAGATGTGCATTATGTACAGTCATCAACCAACCCAAATGGTAACTAGAAACCATGATGGAATAGAAAGAAAGGACAAGGTAATAATCGCAAGGGTGGGAGAAATAATAACAAAGCCAAGGGCGACACTAACAATGATAGATCGAATAATAATGCTGATGAGGGAAAGAAAGAAAAAAGGAAGGTGAAGTTTCCTTGTAAACTTTGTAAAGATGATCCCCTTACCTAGCTATGACCCAAAATTGAGGAAGCCTCAAGGCTCTTATCTCAATCACCCATTGTGTTAACCAATCTATTTTCACAAAATCAACACATGGCTTCGGGGTCATCCAATACCAAAAATGCATCGAGCGAGAATCAAAACCCATCGGCACATGAAGGTGAGCGTATGTGTGTTAATATGGTCAAGTCTCATATTAATTTAGCCACCCGATCTTGTGATTACGGTTCTTCACAGACTATTACAGGTCCATAGTCTCCCCCTTCTCTAGAAACAACCTTGCAGATAGAAAATCCAGAGCCTCCACCTCGTATTCTGAAAGGAGTACTAAAACACTCTGCCCACAATCCTAATGCTAGTGCTGCCCAGAACTATTTGATTTTCAAAGATCTGGGTCAAACCACTTGTGTGATGTCAGCTTTGGAGGTTCTCTAAACATGACCTTCACAAAGGAACGCCTTGTTATATGATTTAGGAGCTCTAGAATCGTGTGGCTCGAAGGTTATTAAATTTGATTTCACAGATGTTAATCCTCGCTTGCCTTGCCACGTGGCCTTTCAAATTCATGTGGAGTACATGAAATATACCATCAAACACATTTTTATTGATGAAGGTGCTGCAACATGCATGATGTATCTAACATGTTGGAAAGACATTGGTTCTCCGAATCTCTCTCAATCAATGACTATGTTGACTGCATTTTATGGTCATTCATTTTGACCCCACATAATTCTTTCTACTTTTCCTATCCAATTAGGTGGAAATACAATGGAGGTTGATGTCAAGGTGGTTGATGCGGCCCTTGACTATAATTTACTACTAGGGTGTAATTGGAATTATGCCATGGCCACGATCGTGTCGTCTGTTTTATGCACTTATGTTTCTCTCATGAAGGGAAAATAGTGACGATTGATTAATTGTAGTTTGCGCATGCTAGTCCTAATGCATCAGTTGGAACTTCTATCCCAGTGATCGACAATTCTTAGCTGACAACTGAGGATATTGGTGTCAAAATGTATTCCTCTCTCATGGGTACCTTTGATTTCATGGCACCAATTCATCAAATTTATGCCATTTCCAGTGGGTCTTCATCGTCATTGAGGTCCATTCCTTTCCATACTTCACATTTCAACGATCCTTGGACCCTACCTTCTCCAACTATGTCATGTGAAGGTCATCCACACATTGGGATGGCAATGCCACTGTCAACAATAGAGGTTGCATATCAAGTTATTGTTAGCACTATTGCTAACTCGAATAATGTCGCCTCACAGACGGACGAGGAGGATCTTGTTCTAGAGCCCGTATGGGCCACCCAATCGTCTTGTTCACATGATTTCCTTGATGACACTTTACCTTCAGATGAATCCATTTTAAAGACCATTAATGGTCTCGATAGGCCATGGGATGATATGAATCATCACTCTTACTTCCTCCTAGAACTTGTTAGTATTGAACATGATGACTTTAGATCTACCTTGAGTGAGATGGCCAGTCATGTTGTGGTTCCGCTAGATACACATGGTGTTTATGTTGAAGGAAACATGGCGAATATCTCCCCTACCATCATGATCGACATCTCTCAAAGTCCTGGCAAAATTGAAAATGTATATATTGGTGTAGATTGTTTTCCTGAAGAAATTTAGATCTACACTGATCACTTCAAATAATTTTTTGACGTATTCACTTGGTCGTACAAAGAGATTCCAGGGATCGACCTTAACATTGTCGAACATGAGATCAAGACTTACCCGGATTCTAGACATGTTTGAAAACGTCTTAGAGCTATTAATCCTAGGAAGGCCCCTGCTATTAAGGTAGAGGTAGAGAAGTTACTTAATGCTGGTTTCACTACCAGGTTCCTTTGACCGAATGGGTATGCAATCCTGTTCCCGAGAATAAGAAACAAGGAAATATCCACACATGTATGGATTTTCGAGCCCTGAACAAGGCTTGTCCTAAAGACAACTTCTCGACTCCTGTCATTGACCTGATTCTCGATGAGTGCGCAGGAAGATAAGTTTTTTCTATTCTGGACAAATTTTTAGGATACAATCAAATGCAAATCAAACCCAAGGATCAACACAAGACAACATTTATTTGTCCTTGGGGTAATTTTGCATATCGGAAAATGCATTTTGGCCTTAAAAAACCCAGAGAAGCCTTCCAACATGCCATGAAATTTGATTTTCATGATCTCAAACATATTGTCGAAGCTTACCTCGATGATCTCGTTGCTCACTCTCGCAAGCAAGTAGATCACTCTACTCACCTTCGACTAGTATTTGAGAGATGTCATTATTATCGCATCCATTTAAACCCTCACAAGTGCATCTTCTTCATTAGGTCTGGCCATCTCTTAGGATTCTTAGTTTCTGAGCATGGGATCATGGTGGATCCTATGAAGGTTGAGGCAATTTGATTGCCTCCCCCGTGCAACATTCGACAACTTCAGGGTTTACAGGGGAAGGCTAACTTATTGCATCATTTCATAGTGAACTATGCCAATTTAATTAAGGGTTTCATGTGTCTTTTGAATAAGGATACTCTATTTATATGGGATGAGCGAGCCGAGGAATCCTTCGATTCTCTTAAGAAATCTTTGGTATCAATGCCTCTGCTGAATCCTCCAAACTACAGTAGGGACTATTTTCTTTATATCGCCGCATCCAAAGGGATGATTGGTATGATTATAATTCAGGAGGATGATGATCTCCATGAGCACATTTTCTACTATCTTAGTCGAAATTTAGACGACCCTGAACTAAAGTACTCTCATGTCAAGAAGCTAGCCTTGGTCGCCGTACATGCAGTTCAGATATTGCGACATTATATATTGCTTTGCAAAACTACCATAGTTGCAGATATAAATCCATTTCAGTATGTCCTTACTAGGTGTATCATAGGGGGAAATAAAATAAGTGGATTGTTATTTTGCAAGAATTTTATCTCGATTTTGCTTCGGCGAAGTCTAAGAATTCGTTAGTTTTTACCAAGTCTAGATCAGAATTCCCTTGACTAGATGAGGACTTTATTCATGATGATTCATTTGCGGATGAAAATATCTTCCTTATCTCATATTCAGACCCCTCATATGGAGAAATTTTAATCTATCTTCAAACCTTGAAGCTATCCCAACATCTGTTGAGAGACGATCGATGACGTATACAACATCAAGATAAAAAATACCTTATCATCGAAGACACTTTGTATTGTCGAGGAGTAGATAATAGTTTGCGTCATTGCTTGAATCATGAGGAAGTTGATTTGGTTCTCAATGAATATCACATTGGAGCTTGTGGTGGTCATCTATCTGGGCTTGTGACAACCCAAAAAATATTGCGAGTTGGTTATTTTTTGTCGTCAATTTTAAAGATTGTGTTGAAGCAGTCAAGAAGTGACACCCTTTCTAGGTGTTCACTCGAAAAATGCACTTGCATCCGACCCCTCTTCACCCAGTCATCACCGTCGGTCCCTTCACCAAGAAGGGGGTTAGATTTTATGGAATGTAACCCAACTTTGGCTGGGGGGCATCAACATATTATTATGGCCGTGGATTACTTCACTAAATGGGAAGAGGCCATGCCTACCATTAAATATGATGGTAAGACTGCATCATTCTTCATATTCAACCAAATTATAGCCCGATTCCCCAAAGGAGATTGTCATTGATCATGGAAGTCACTTTCAGAATGAAATGATGAAGGAATTAGCATCAAAATTGGGTTTTAAGCACGATCATTCTTCCCCTTATTGTCCCCAGGAAAATGGAACAGTAGAGGAAGTGAATAAATCTTTCAAGACCATCTTGCAAAAATTTTTCAGCTAGAGTAAGTTTGACTCACATCTAATGCTATACCCTGCGCTTTGGGCATATCGAACCTCGGTTAAGACTTCCACCGATTTTTCTCCTTTTCAGTTAGTACATGGTGTTGAGTCGATTCTCTTGATTGAATGCAAAATCCCTTCCCTCAAACTGGAAATTGATCTCCTACCTGACACATCTGATCTTGAAGAATGCCTTATGCACCTAGAGCATCTAGATGAGTAGCGTTGACATGCCTCTACGACTATAGAAGTAAATAAATGGCATGTTAAGGTTTAGTATGATAGGTTTGTCTATCCTCGACAGTACATTGAGGGTGACTTGGTCCTCCTGTATGACCAAGCCAAAGAACCATCGGGGGCAAGAAAGTTCAACCCCATGTGGCATGGTCCTTATATCGTGCGATGTGTTTTAGAGAAAGGAGCCTATGAGTTAGAAGCTTATGCATGTAATATGTTGGATGAGCCTAGAAATGGGCTATACCTTAAAAGATATTATTCTTGAGCCCTCAAGATTGGGTGTGACTCTTTGTATACTAATGTATCTTAGTGTATATATATCTTCTCCTTTGTGTCATAGGCTTGCTTATTATGTTTTCCCTTGGTTGGTAGATGTCAAAGGAGTCTGCCGTTTACTTAGTATTTGCAGACGGTGCCAGTGATCATACATGGAACATGGCTTCTGCCGCTTGGGTCATTTAATCACCTGAGGGTCAACTGGTTGCTTCAGGTGGCGTTTGTCTGGAGCCATCAACGAATAATGTGGCTGAGTATAGCACCATTATAGAACTATTACGTGATGCCAATTCACATGCTGTTCGATCTTTAGAGGCTCTCCTGGACTCCCAGTTAGTCGTATGTTAGTTAAACAACAATTACCTGTGCGAGACCCTAATCTAATCTGACGATTCCTCTGGGTACAACTTTTGGAATGATACTTTGATTTTATTACTTATAATCACATACCTATAAGTTCTAATTATGTATCTGATGCATATGCTAATTATGTTTTATATTGACATTTGTCACATAACTAAAGTAAAGAAAACACATTCATCAATGTACACATTGTAACATATATAAGTAAAGCCGAGGACCAAAATTTTATATTTCATCTTTTCAAAAAATATGATGTCATAGTATAAAATGGGGGTCACACCCTCAAAATACATATATGGCCGGTAGATATATGACCATGGAATATACGCCCGTGGCACCAGATGCGTATCATGATAACACACTATGGATTTTGCGAGACACCGAAAGAGTCACACCCACGCACGGGGCACACCCACCACCTACCATTGCATAGCCTCTCGTAGATCCTCCACCTGAACCATAGGAATCCTATGCGTCAATTGGGACAAGTTCCCATACAAATTTTGTAGCACTCTCTCTGCATCTCCTCCCGCATGCTCATCTCCCCGGTTCCTCAGTCGATGTCATGGGAATCCATCTGGTTGTCATAGACCCACATTTGCGTAACACAGTAATTGTTAATACTTGATACCATACAAAAATATTTTTCATTTTTTATTCTTTTTGAAAAAAACACAAAAAATGAAATATATAAAAAATTTTCATACCTATATCACCGTAGGCGGATCTTGGTGGCAAAGGAATATTTGAATCTCCTCTGTAGTCGATCCTAGCATAAGGATAGTTCTCTATGGATATAACCTGTCGACGCCACCAGAAAATGAAATCATCATTGTAGGGGGTTGACACCCTACCACCTCCTAACCGCCTCATGACATCAGTCCAGTGTGAGTCGTGACATGGTTGGATCACACGGTCCATGTGGAAGGATATATACTCTAGGGCTCAAGCCTGGAACCTGCTTAAAGAAAAAACTACACAAGATGGATGCAAACTTGAATTTTCTATTCCTCCCTTATTTGCAATCCGTAAGTTGTCTCTTCATGTTAGTCAACAATGAGGTACACTAGTCATAAACCATGGGTCGTAAACATCCACTGCATAAAATTTGAGTGGCCTTGATGCCTGGTGTAACGAGGCTGACCTTGAGATCCATGTAATAACAAGTACAATGCTATTTAAACTCATGTTCTTGATCGCTCTGATGGGGAGTTGGCTCCCTACTTTATCTCTGCCTACAACAAAGTGGGTGGTAATGTAATCCTCTATGTTCATACCACCCCCAGCCCCCCCCGAGATTTCAGATTCACAACCTCACCACGACACGACAATCCTATGATAAAATAGATGCCATCTACTTCAATCCTCAATGGTTTCCCATCAAGATTGAAGGCCTCTGTCTCCAGATCCCAATAGTTTACTAGCATTTGGAGTAACCTCACTTGAGGTCTCATTCCTTAGAGAGCCCAAAATTTATAAAGGCCACATATTTTTAGAGCTAGTTGGGCCCCTGCATCTCTTTCCACTGTTGCATCTACCTCTTCATGCTCCATCTCTCTCCATTCAAGCACCATCCTGCCAAAGAAAAGTCATTTTTTGAGTTAAATTCATTAAAAAAGTTGTGTGCAGACTTGTACGCAGGCCGTAATGTTAACAATCGTGTGTAGGGCCACATATACATGGGCAAGATTTTCTTTTCCTGCATACATGTATGCATATACACAACCTGATGAACTATATCTCACGTACACCCTAATCTACATGTTGCGCCCTCTAAAACTGAAAAAATAAGGACTAAATTGGAATTTTAAACCACTGAAATGAAGAGTAGGGGAGGGACACTTACTTGGTCCAGACGATTGCCAATTTTGTTGATTGTAGCTCCCACAATCGACCCTTGAAAATTGTGGGAGAAATGGTCTAAAATGCACTATGTGGGTGAAAAAATCAAATGGTATGATAAAATTGTTCATTTTTACTATTAGTAGAAAATAATTTATCCACTTTATATATTTTATGCTATTTTTTTGACCTAGTGGACTAATAGTGCAGTGGAAGGAGTTGGTTTTGGTGGTTATGTCCAGGTATTTTTCTGGTTTCTAGCATCATACCACCCATTCGTGACTTCAACAGGTATTTTCGTTTACCAACATATATGATAGGTTGTCACTCCATTTTGAATATTTTCAATTTCCTATGACTGTGATCCATATGCCTTAGGTACAAACCCATTTATTAGTGACACATAACTTTCTTACTGCTACTATAAGTGTCTTTGTTGAGTGGTAAAGGGTTACCAAACATGGGTGCCATAGTTAGAACCTTTGTGCCATTTGGTGCCCATGCATAAGTTATTCCATAAGATCGGGAGTCCCTTGTAGTTCCAATATGACTTTGCGTTTGAACCCCATATTCTTAATCACAAGCATTCTGACCTATACCTATGGGACTCCTCCCCGAGTCTTGTTTAAGCTCTTTTTCGACTCTCTAAAACAGAGAAAAGATTGTCAAGTGAACTTGTCTCTTTCACACTCGTTAAATGGCCTTGCAAGGATGTCTATTTGGTGTAAGTTTAACCCTTTTTCGGACCAAGTAGACTAATTTCAAAAAAGGAATACTCTAGTCAACATTGGTTAGAAGAGTTCTCCTGGGTATTGTTTTATACTTTTTCGAGCCTAGGGGGACTAAATCTACGAAAAAAGACATTCTTTAGAGTTAAGTTGTAATTGCATTCCATTATATTGCTTGCAGTATTGAGCCTATTTCTGGTTCCCATTTTCTCGTTATAAGACTCTTACCTCAGTGTTGGGCCTCAACCAAGTTTTGAAAAAACCTTGGTCAGGTTTGGACCACTTTTTGGACTTTGACACATTGGTAGATAAAGGAGTGCCCAGGCGGAGCTAAGATCACATATCTCACCAATTTTTTGGGCTATGTGGATGCAATAAGGGGTCTCTAGGGTTTTTGTAATGGGTTATGGGATGTTGTCCCATGGGGTTTACCCATGATTAGGCCTTTTTGTAAGGGATTGTAAAAGTATAAATAAGTAAGAATGTATTGTAGAAAGGTAGTGGGAAATGGCTAAGTGCAAGTAGTTCGATTGGATTTGTGCAAGAGAATGTGTATGTGTTAAGGCTCTGTGCTTGATAGAGAGTTAGATCTATGCCTTGACCTATTTTGGAAGGAGGATCTAGTGCTCAATGCACAGATCTCGTGTCATATGCGAAGCTCAACTCTGTGGCTTAGTGCACATGAGTCACTGAATGTAACAGATTGGAAATTTTAAAGAAGATGAAGCGGTTGGTGGATGTAGCCCCGTAATGGGGTGAACCACATATATCTTGTGTCTTTGGTTTGCTTTGTGTTGTGTTGCTTATGTTATGAATCTGGTGCTCAGTGCTTTGGTTATTATGTATGATAGATATATCTATTGATGCTTAGTGCTTACTTGTGTCAATGATGAATGAATGTTAGATCTAACTCAGTGCTATGTGTTAAGTGGTTGAAGTGATTAATATTTATTATTACTGTGATAGATCTATTATTGGATATGTTCTGTGATGTTACTACGATTAGGAAACTAATGCATATCACCTTTTAAGTGGTGCTAGAGTACTCTACAAAGTGTTATCATCATAGATCTGTGTCCTAGCTTGGTTACATACACCTGCGTCCTATAACCCCCCCTGCTTCTACCTCGGGTGAGACTTCGCCTGCTCCACAAGAGTTGCCGAAAGGGCTGGTAGTTAGGGTTTTGTTGGTGTGTTGTTAAGCGTTGAACCCTAGGTCTGCCCCTGTGCCAACAAATGGTTCCGTTGTCGGGACCTGAAACTATGATTGCTGGGAACTGAAGTAAAGAAAGAGAACACAATACTCTACTTGACTTGTGAAGCTCTGTGTTAAGAAAGAGAACACAATAATTGATATCTGCTGCTGAAGCACACAATACTCTACTTGACTTGTGAAGCTCTGTGTTAAGAAAACAATATGATTTGAAGAAAACAGGTAAAGACTTGTGCTTTGATAGGAGTAATATAAGTATAAATTTTTGTTTCAAAAGCATGAATTTAAGTATGTTTAACAGATTCTGTCCTAGTCTGAAGGCTAGGGCGCAGTTGGAAGAAAGAGTTGATCTAAGTAAAGCTAATAGAAATGAAGAAAGATATGTTATTCCTATGCATAGAAAGAAGTTTTGGACTAATAAGTGGATGCAGGAACCTAGAAATATTTTTTTTAGATTGTAGGTTCAACACTGTGATCCTCCTACGCAGTACAAAAGAGGTTGGGGAACATACAAGATAAAAAGAGGATTGACATTGTGTTATAACTGTAGAAGGTCGAAACATCTTGCTAAGGA
>JASDQU010025368.1:7598-20768 GCA_032191745.1 Picea mariana
GTCGAAAAAATTATGAACAAAGAAATAACCTTCTAACATATTTAACCATTTGTCTAGGGCATCCACATCTATCTGACATTCAAATATGGTAATATCAAAATTAACATGTACCTTGAAAGGAAAGGTTCTTCCAAATTGGTTTTTTGATGAAGATGCGCCTATTTCTATCGGCAGACATTGAAGGATGTGGGAAAAATTATCCATCATTTCATCCCTCTGTCATGTGAGAACTTTCTCAAGCAAGAGATTTATAGGATAGTATGCTCCGTCATTTTTCCTTTCTTCCTCCATGGAGGGTTTCTTGGGCGTGCCAAAGCGATTGTATTCAAAAGAGCAAGCTCGAGACCCAACTTTATATACTCAGACCTCGTCGATGACATGCACTGAAAAAATGATCAAGAGCAACCTGCTCTGATACCAATGAACCAGATTATTTTAGGCACACAATGAGAGCGGATATATAATAAATAAATGCACAGAGATATCGTGGATATCCAATAATATAATAGAAATTTATCAGAGATTCAACCATACACACAGAGATATAGTAATACACGCTTTCTATTAATGAAATAAATGTACCGAGACTGTAAAATAAACATTGAAAGGCTCGCTAGAATGGTGGAAGCTTATCTATGAGAACAAATGTGACGGCTACTATCATTCGTGAGAATATTATTACAATGAGGCTCTAAAGACCTTTTTATCATAAAGAAAATCCAAAACCCTAACCCGAGAAGATGAAAAGCCAACAATTTTGTGGACGTCGTTTTGGGTTGTTTGGTGTATCAACTTCCCAGGGGTGTAACTTTGGCATACGATCTTTTTTTGGGGAGAAAGATAGCTCATTGGAAAGATCTATCCGAGGACTACAATAGATGGAAGAAAAAATCATGAAGTTAATTTCCGATCGGACCATGCCAAAAACGTCATTTAGGGCCTCAAAACGACTTCGTAAGTTCATGACCCAAAAAACTGCCAAAAATAGTAAATTACAAAAATTGCCAGAAAATTGTTTTGAACCAGTTGGAAAAGGTGGGTGGCCACCGATATAAACCTGGATCAATCCTCCCTCCTTAGAAAGAAATTGTATCCATTGCATTGAGTGTTTGGGGGAGAGGGAAAAACGTTTGTTGAATCTTCATTTTAATGAGTCGTTTTCAATGTTGGAGAAGTTGCATTGCGTAGTTTGTGGAAGGTTATCATGAAACTGTTGAGGTTGAGTATTTTCAATAGGTCAAGCTACATGAGAGGATTGTTTTCAGAAGGAATCTTTGCGCTTTGTTGCAACATTTTCGACCTTCTTATGTTGGATAGAAGGTGCTTGGGGCAAGGCTGTAGTGGTTGCAGTGTCCTTTTGTTTCCCTTTTGAATAGATTGTGAAGAAGATGAATTTTTCAGTATGAGATACTACCTTGCGGACCTTTTTAGGTGGAACAATAGTTGGAACTACTTCTGGTATTCTGTAGATATGACCCCCCAAAGTAAAAATTACACTACAGGGCCGAGACTCATAAACAACATGGTGTCTCCAAATATATGGGTAGCACAAGAGAACATCATAGACATCCAGTGGGGCAACATCACACAATACCTCATCCTTTAAGGGTTGGATGTCATATGACAATCGACATTGTTGGCTGACACAAAGATCTTGTCCTTGGTGAAGCCACTCGATGTTGTATGGATGATCTGTGTGGTGTTGTCGACAATATCAACAGTTTGACGACCTCTACTGAGATGAGGTTCTTCTAGCTTCTTCTATCAACAATAAAATGCAGTGGGATCCCCTTCACCCACATCTATGAATGAAAAAGGATCTCCCCCTCTTGAAGATCTGTTGGTTTTTTTGGTTGAATTTTTGCGGTCGCAACAATAGCAGTGGGGTTTGCGTCGATGATCTTTCTTTTACCAGTATTTTTAGAATCATATTTTGAGTCAAGGTTTGTAAGGCCTATGCATACAAAGCCTCAGAAAACATAAATATAAATACATAAATTCTATCTTATTTACTCCTTTATTTACTTTTCTAGCATAATAACAATGTTCAGCATAATAATAATGTTCAGCATAAAAATGAACAACAACAACATAATAATGATAATAATGAACAACAACAACATAATAATGAGCATGAGGTATTTACCTCCACCTGATGTTGAAACTCAACCTAATGTTGAACCTCAACCTGATGTTGAATCTAAAGCAGATGGATCTTGCCCAAACTGAGTAACCTCCTAGAGAGCTCGGAACAACCTCTCTGACTCCCTAGCCACAAGATTCCTTACAGCTTCATGGCCCTCGAGCCCAAAATTCCCAGCAACAATTTCCCCTGTGAGAGTCCTCAAGAAAGTTGCTAGTAAAACAGATGCATCCCAAACTGTTTTCCTCCCTTCCTTTCCCCTCTCCAAATTTCTCACCTTGCCATAAATTAAAATTATCACTCAACCGGAAAGACCTTCCCTTCCTGAGTCCTCCCCTTGCATTATCTTCCTTCTCCTCCCTTATCCAACTACCTTCCCCTCATAAATCACTCAACCACCTTTTCTCCCCCATAAATTGGTTCAACTACCAATAACAATTATATTATAATAAAGTCTTCAAAAAAATGTATTTTAGTAATTCATTAAACTAATATTTATTAATCATGATAATTAAAGAATTAATTAGGGTTGTTACAAGGTTCAGTTCCTTTTCTTTGATCTCGGCCACCAATGAGTGTTTTGAGTGACATTCCTCTGTGTTGTACGAAGGTCTTTTGTGGAAATCACACCGTTTTCCTATGTCCTTCTTTTTCATCTCGTGACACTTATTTTCCTCTGGCTTGGATTGGTTTTTGGGAGACTATTTGTTAGGGTCATATTTCTCATACTTTGGTTCTTGCAGATTTGCAGACCCAGACTCCTTTTTGTTCTGGTGCTTAAATTTCTACTCAATTTTAACAACATATCGATAAGCAGCAACGAGTGATGAGATGTCCAGAAATCCATTTCAGTTTGGATGTATCTTTGTAGAGCCCCACGGTATTTTAGAACCAAATTTCGTTCAGATTATTTGATGCCCGCCTTGGTGCCCAATGTATGGAAGGTATTGGTGAACTCTAGAACTTCTTGGCCCCTCTCTTGCCATAGTGTGGTCCATCTCATGTACTAGTCTTCATAGTTTCCAACAGGGTAATACTATTCATTTACCGCATCCAAAAAAAAATCCCAAGTGGGCTCGACCCCATATATTCCAAACTCCTTTGTGAAACTTTTCTCCCAGTAAGTTTCCCACCAACGTTTGACATGGGGGAGATCTTTAAAGAGTGCAAAGGTGATCTTTTCCCTGGTAGAAAAATTATGAACATAGAAATAACCTTCTAACATATTTAACCATTTGTCTAGGGCATCCACATCTATCTAACCTTCAAATACAAGAATATCAAAGTTAACCTTTACCTTGAAAGGAGAGGTGCTTCCAAAGTGGTTGTTTTATGAAGATGAACTTGTTGCTATCGACGGGCATTGAAGGATGTGGGGAAAATTATCCATCATTTCCTCCCTCTGTCGTGTGAGAGCTTGTTCAAGAAACATATTTATAGGATAGTCTGTTCCATCATTTTTATTTTCTTCCACCATGGAGGCTTTCTTGGGCGTGCGAGATTGACTGTCTTCAAGAGAGACAAGCTCGTGACCCAACATGCTATACTCAGACCTCATCGGGGACATGCACTGAAAAAATAATCAAGAGCAACCTACTCTGATACCATTGATCTAGATTATTTTCGGCATGAAATGAGAGTGGAGATATAATAAACAAATATACAGAGATATCAAATATATCCAATAATATAACATAAATGTTTCAGATATGCAACCATAAACACACAGATACAGTAATACATGATTTCTATTAATGAAATAAATGTACAGAGATTGTAAAAATACAGAGTGAAAGACTCTCTAGAATGGTGGAAGATTATCTCTAAGAAGATATGTGATGGCTACTCGCATTCACAAGAAGATGATTACAATGAGGCTCTAAAGGCCTTTTTATCATAAATAAAATCTAAAACCCTAACCTCAGAAGATGAAAAGCCAATAGTTTTGTGGACCCCATTTTGGGTAGTTTGGTGTATCAACTTCCCGGGGGTTTAAATTTGGCATACGATCTTCGTCTAGGGTGCACGATAGCTCATTGGAAATATCTATCCGAGGACTAAAATTTTTGATAGAAAATATCATGACAAGGTTTTTCGATTGGACCATGCCCAAAAAACGTCGTTTAGGGCCTCAAAATGGCTCTGGAAGTTCAAGACCCGAAAAACTACCAAAAATAGTAAATTACCAAAATTGTCAGAATATTGTTTTGAGCAATTTGGAAAAGGTGGATGACCACTGATATCCACCTGGATCACTCATACCTCTTTAGGAAGCAATGGTCTCCATTGCGTTGAGTGTCAGGGGGAGAGGGAAAAGCATTTGATGAGTATGCATCTTAATGAGCTTCTTGTCTTGTTGGAGAAGTCACGCTGCTCAGTTTGTAGAAGTTTGTCATGAACTTGTTGAGGCCGAGGTTGTTCAACAATTCAAGCTACATGAGAGGATTGTGTGCAGAAGGAATATTTGTGATTTGCTGCAACCTTGTCGACCTGCTTCTATTGGATAAAAGGTGCTTGGGGTGAGGTTGTAGTGGTTGTAGTGTCCTTATGTTCCCCTTTTGAAGAGATCGTGAAGAAGTTGAATTTTGCAGTATGAGATACTAACTTGCCACAATGTTGAGGTAGAAAAATAGTTGGAACTACCATTGGTATTCTACAGAGATGAACCCCCAAAGTAACAATGACACTACGGGGATGAGTCTCATAAATAGCATGGCATCTCCACATATATGGCTGGCTGAAGAGAACATCATAGACATCTAGTAGGGTAACATCACATAATACCTCATCCTTGAAGTCTTGGATGCCATATGACAATCAACACTGCTAGCTAACACAAAGATCTCATCCTTTGTGAAGCCACCCAATGTTGTAAGGTTGCGGGTGTGGTGTTGTTGACAATCCCAATAGTTTGACGACCTCTACTGAGATAAGGTTCTTTTGGCTTCTTCTATCAACAATAAAATGTAGTGGGCTCCCCTTCACCCACATCAAAATTAACCTGTACCTTGAAAGGATAGGTGGTTCCAAAGTGGTTGTTTTATGAATATGTGCATGTTTCTATTGGCAGGAATTGAAGGATGTGGGAAAAATTCTCCATCATTTCATCCCTCTATCGCATGAGAGCTTTCTCAAGCAACAAATTTATAGGATCATCTGCTCCATTGTTTTTATTTTCTTCTTCCATTGAGGGTTTATTAGGCATGTGAGAGCGATTGTCTTCAAAAGAGACAAGCTCAAGACCCAAATTGCTATACTAGGACCTCGTCGAGGACATGCACTGAAAAAACAATCAAGAGCAGCCTGCTCTGATACCACTGATCCAAATTATTTTCGGCACGAAATGAGAGCAGAGATATAATAAACAAATTCATAGAGATATCACATATATCCAATAATATAATAGAAATGTATCAAAGATGAAACCATAAACACAAATATATAGCAATACATGATTTCTATTAATGAAAGAAATGTACAGAGACTGTAAAAATACAGAGTGAAGGACTCGCTAGAATGGTGGCAGTTCATCTCTGAGAAGAGATGTGATGGCTACTCACATTCGCAAGAACATGATTACAATGAGGCTCTAAAAGCCCTTTTATCATAAAGAAAATCCAAAACCCTAACCATGGAAGATGAAAAGCCAACAATTTTATGGACCCCGTTTTGGGTAGTTTGGTTTATCAACTTCCCAGGGGCATAACTTTGGCATATGATCTTTGTTTGGGGCACATGATAAATCGTTGGAAATATCTATCTAAGGACCAAAATAGTTGGCAGAAAATATCATGATAATATTTTCCTACGATACCATGCTCAAAAAATGTTGTTTAGGGCCTCAAAACGACTCTGGAAGTTTAGGACCCAAAAAACTGCCAAAAATAGTAAATTATCAAAATTGACATAAAATTGTTTTGATCCAGTTCGAAAAGGTGGGTGGCCAATGATATCCACCTAAATCATCTTAGATCATTGTTCTAGATTTGTGATACTTGCACACCCAATCTTGACTCCCTCCTCATATCCTCATCCAGAGGAGTAGAATTATATTGTTTAATGCATTCTCTAGAGTTAGAGGTGCAAGCTCTAACTCTAGTGGAAAGAATACTATGGTTAAGAAATGTTAGCGCCCAGGTGTCAAAGCGTTTCTCTTGCCTCCCTTATGAAAATGATTGCGACATTTTTCATAGGGAAGGGATAATCCAGGCCGATAAAGTTATGCTACATTTTTATCATTCTAATGGTTCTCTTACATCCAATAAAATTTGGAATTTGGAATAGCGAGAGGCGATGCGAAGGAGACTTATTATCTCTGGAACTATTCATTGAATAATGAGATGGGTGATAGGTCCATGGAATTATAAACACTTATGTAACTGATTGTTCCAACTTAATTATCATTCTTCTTCCTTGATTCTAAAATCCCTTCTCTATGGTGTTAGATGTTATTTCAATAACGATTCTTTATATATTAGCGTAGTTACTTAAAATAAAAGTGAACTTAATTTAGCAATTTGAGTTGTGTTATGGAATTTTTAATCAACGATTATTTCCACTTATTTCGGTTAGGTATTGTTACTTTAAAAAGGGAAATATCTCTTTAGGGTTAGCTCTTGAAATTTCTTCGATGATTTGTTCATTAATCACATTTGAATGTTTATAAGATTGAATCAATTTGCATGGACGTAATACCTTAAGGGTTGGAAGACTAGTTAGGGTATGCTCCATCTCCATTACTCATAATTAAACTTATGTGTTTGGACACACACCTCATATATAAATTTATATATCAATATATAAGACAATCGATGTGACCATAGAATGAGTTTCTCCATAATAAAAAGAACCATTCCAATGCCCTTAATAACATTTATAAATTTATATATCAATATATAAGACAATCGATGTGACCTTAGAATGAGTTTCTCCATAATAAAAAGAACCATTCCAATGCCCTTAATAACATTAATTGCATAAACCATGTAACCTATTATCATGATTATAATATCATGTGGTGAAGAGATGCATCTAGTGCCAATAATGATAATAAGCTTCATAACTATATGAAGCAAATGTTATTCCGTTCATTAGAATTATGGGAGAGGTATGAAGTGTATTTCATTGTAGAGTATGAACAACTCTTGTTTTAAAATAATAAGAAGCCATTAATATAAGAATAATATGGATAATAAGTTTTACAAGGAGGTTATATATATCCAAGTTTAAGTGTACTTAATGCTATGATCTATCAGTGGTATTTTCCATGATAGAGTTTATGCCTGTGTTGATCATAGACAAGGTTGACCTTATTGGGTAATTGGGTAATTAATATATATATATATATATATATATATATATGATTATATATTGCTCTTTTTAGTAAACATTTATGTTGTTTTTTCATTGAAGGATCGTTAAAACTCCTTGATATGAAAATGTATAGTGAAGCCACAGACTAAGATTTTTACTTATACTCCTTGAGCTATGATTCTTATGTAAAAGCCTCTTACTCTTTTACACTCATTGTTGCTTAAATATTTGATAGATAAGTATTGTTGGTATATCTACTTTAGGTTGTGGTTTTTGTTTGAATGCTATATAGGTGGAATTGTGTCAAATTATATTGATATATGAATTGTAGTTGGACTATTTTCGAGATGTTTCATAGGCGGTAATTGCGTTAATTAAAATGATGTATGTTGTGTAGTAGATTTATGTCGCACCATGAATAATTGTTGAGTAAGTTTGATTAATTGATCTAGTTGAATTCCGACATGATTGGATTAGTTGGATTTAGACACTTCCTTGTTGCTCAGAACAGTCGCCAGCCTTAAGACCCTAAGTGGTCAAAATCAATCGGATGAATCCTAGGCTTGAGAATTGATTATGTTTCCTAGAGGTCCTAACCATGTAGGGTAGGTTGGGCAGGTAGTTCTTTATTACTCAATGACATGGTTGATCATTTATTAGTATTTTTCTTCAGTTAATCGTGATGTCTTGACCTGCGTCTTTCTTTATGTTTATGTGTTGATTATGCATCGCTATTAATTATGTTAATGCATTGATGAGCATCGTTATTAATTATGATGATGTGTCATTGGATATGATATCAATTATGTTGTGGCGATCCTAATATCCTAATGAAAAAAAAAATTATTTACCTTTTTTACATCATTGTTTTTGTCGTAACAGAAGGGTCGTTACATATGGTATCATAGTGGGTTCAACCCTGCGACTTGGATCATTATGCCTTCCACTGTCTTAAGCGCTTTATTAATAACTTATCATGAATTAAAATTGAAATTTGTTCACACAATAATCATGGTTAGAGGACACCGTGGAGGTAGACGACATGGTGCTAGGGGAGGAGGTGTGATGCCTCTAGTAGCATCCACGCCAAAGGGCTCTAACCCCCAAAGAGAAGAACAAGTCATTGGACAAGAGAATATTGTTGTGCGGGAAATGGTTGGTTTGATTAGATACTTTCAGAGGATGTCGTAGGCCTTGATTAACCAACTAGATAGGGATGAGGCTAGGGTTATTATACCCAATGAGGGTTCACAGCGCACTCTAGCTAAAAATGTTAGAATTCACAGAGAAATGGAGAAGGTGAAATTTTCCAAGTTCATGGGTGTGACAGACGACTCAGCTGCCAAGGCCTAGTTGGATAACATGGCGATGTTATTTTCACTTCATGACTACACCTCCAACATGAGGGTTCATATGGCAGTATTTCAGCTGAAGGGGAGTGCTCTTCTATGGTGGAATATTCTCCTACCTCAACTAAACATGGTCATCGAAGATGCGTCATGGGAAATGTTCGAGGAGCGGTTCTAGGAGAGGTATTTGTCAGAGAATTCATTTGAACACCAGCTCAATAAGTTCAATTCCTTACGACAGGGTGGTCATACGTTTTCGACATATGAGGCCATATTTATGGAGCTACTTCGGTATGCCTTGCATCTAAACACAGAGAAGTTGAAGGTCAATAAGTTTGTGTTCGACCTTAACTCCAACATTCGTGTGAAGGTGAGGATCCTAATGACTCAAAAATTGCATGATGCAATCCAGAAGGCCCTCATAGTTGAGGAAGAGTTGACCAACAAGGGTCAGGGAAGGACTCCTGCAAGACCGACTGGATAGATGATATCATGTGCACAACAACATCAGGCACTAGCTAGACCTACATCAGGGTATCAAGATATGTCTAGGGGACCCATGTTCATGACACATAGATGACCGACTCCTCAGCAGAGGACTCCCTACAAAGGACCACCACATTAGCAACACCATCACCCTCAAGAGAAAAAACATAGGCATGTTTATCATAACAAACCAGGATCTTAGGCTGGTAGGCCAACCACTTCTACATCAAGGACTAGGAGTACTGCACCGAAGACTAGGTTTCTGACATGTGGAGAGACACATTCCCAATGATACTATTTGGTTGAGAAGGCCAGAGTGGCCAGATCAACAAGACACACTAGAGTTGGAGATTTGGGAAAGGCCCAAAGGATTCACGCAACATTGAATAACCTCCAGGACGAGCACCATTCCACTGTGCTCGAGACATCATGTATAATCGTTGACCACAATTTTAGTATTTTGATAGATCCAGGTGCTACAAATAGCTTTATTTCTAGTGCATTGCTAAAGAGAATTAAGGTAAGGGTAGTCAAGCAGGACAAATTTAGGTATATGGAAATGGATTTGGGTGTGAAATAGAAGGTTGGACTAAGGGTTACATACTGTAGCATTAACTTAGGCTATTTTGTAATGAAGGCCAACCTATATGTCATGATTGTAGGATCTTATGACATAGTGATCGGTATGGAATGGATGGAATCACATGATCTGATACTCAACTGTAAGACAAAATGGTTAAGTTTGATCGATGATGTGGGGAAGAGAAGAGTGATTGTGGGAAGAAACCAGGGAGTGTCCTTGAGGTTCATTTATTCCCTACAACTACAAAAGAGTTTGCACAAAGGATGTAATTTATATTCAATCTTAGCATTAAATTACAAGGGCTAGTTGAAAGGATTAGCAAACCTTCCTGTAGTACGAGAGTTTGCTGACGTGTTTCCATAAGAGTTACCAGGCTTTCCAACAAAAATAGAGTTGGAGTACAATTGAATTGAAACCTGGAATTGAACCGATAGCAAGAACACCTTACCTGATGTCAACACCAGAGATATAGGAGTTGAAAATGCAACTGAAGGAGTTGTTTGACCTGGGAATTATACATCCAAGTGTTTCACCTTCAGGTGTTCTTGTTATTTTTATAGGAAAGAAGGATGGTTCATGGAGAATTTGTATTCACTACTATCAATTGAACAAGGCGATTATCAAGAACCAATATCTGTTGCCAAGAATAGACAAATTGTTTGATAAAATGAAAGGTGTGAAAATGTTTTCAAATATTGAGTTGAGATCAAGATATCACTAGTTGGGAATTAAAGAGAAATATATTCCTAAGACTGCACTCAAGATGAGGTTCAGGCACTATGAGTTTACAGTTTTACCATTTTTATTGACAAACGCTCCGAGGGTATTCATGAGCTTGATGAATGGGGTGTTATGAGAATACTTAGACAAGTTTGTTCAAGTATTCATTGATGACATACAGATATATTCTCGAACAATGAAAGAAAATGATGAACATTTATGCTTAGTACTACAATGGTTACGAGAAAACAAATTATATGGGAACCTATCAAAATTCTCTTTTTACCAATCAAAGATTCATTACTTAGGGAACGTTATATCTAGTGAAGGTATTGATGTGGATCTGGTGAAGGTAGAAGCTATTATGGAATGTCCTGCACCAACAAACATAGAAGAAGTATTCATCATTATGGGTTTAGTAGGATATTACCGACGGTTCATTGAAGGTTTTTCAAAGATAGAAAATCCGATCACGAAATTGCAGAAGAAAAACAAGAAATTTGTACAGAGCGAGAACTGTGCAGAATAATTTCAAAGGCTCAAGGAGTTGTTGATGACTACATTGATATTGGAATTCCCTAACATGGAAAAGGAATTATAGGTGTGCATAGATGCGTCCAAGGAAGGTTTAAGTGGAGTATTGATGCAATGCAGTCAAGTGATCTCTTACATTTCAAGGAAATTATGAAAGCATGAGGAGAACTACGCAACACATGATTTGGAGTTATTGGGAATTCTATATTCCTTAAGAGTATGGAGACACTATATTATTGGAAGAAATTTCAAGTTAAAGCCAGATCATCGCGAATTGCAGGACATATTTACATAGAGTGACCTGAATGCACAACATAGTCATTGGTCAGAACTACTTAGCGGATACGACTTCGAGATTTATTACATAAAAGGTATGGTAAATAGAGTGGCCAATGCGTTGAGTCAGAGACCCCACGTATTCTCGGTAAAACCTCTTTAGATGAATCTTCGAGAAAAAATTCTATCTATATAGATCGATGATGACTGGTACAAATAGGTTAAGGACAATATCAGACCAAACACCATGATGGTATCAAAGTTTGAAGGTTGTACATTGGACAACAATGAAGTGATGAGGTATAATAATAGGATTTACGTACCGCCTAACGAGGAATTGAGAATTTGATCTTAAGTGAAGTGCATCGAACAATGAACATGGCTCATTCGAGAGTCACAAAGATGAGGGAAAACCTTAAGCCTTTATTATTCTAGAAATAAATGAAAGCAAACATATTTAGCTACGTGGTGAGATGTCTGGAATGTCAGTAAGTGAAAGATGAACATAGCCATCCAGTAGGATTACTATAGCCACATGCTATACTGGAATCGAAATGGGATGTCTTTTTGATGGACTTTATTGTTGGATTGTTGTTGACGGCAACGAGGCACGACTTGATTTTGTGGTAATTGACACTTTGCCGAGAGTCCACATTTTATTCATGTGCGTACAACATATCATATGCTAGACATATCAAGAGATTTTATCAGTGAGATTGTGAGATTACATGGCATCCCAAAAAGGATCATATCTGATAGAGGATCAACATTTATAGGATGTTTTTGTACAAGTTTCCAAGAGGCCTTAGGAACACAACTGAACTTTAGTACAACATATCACCCTGAGACCGATGGGAAGACAAGAAGAGCAAATGAAAATTTGTAAGATATGTTCCATATGTATGTAATGGACCAATAGAAGAATTGGGAAGAGTTCTTGCCACTGGTAGAGTTTGCATACAACAACAACAATCAAAGAACCATTAAGGTGGTGGCACCATTTGAGTTTCTTTACAGGAACCCATGTTAGACACCATTGAGTTGGGATCGACTTGAGGATAGGGTCTTGGTAGGACTAGAGGTGATCCAAGAAATGGAAGAACAATTGCAAATTATAAGACAAAGGATTAAATATGCACAACCTTAGAAGAAGAGTTATGCTGATGCACATCACGTTGACCACAATTATGAAGTTGGTGACCGATTTTTCTTATAGGTGAAACTGCACAAAAGTTTGATCAAGTTTGGAAAGGGTTCTAAACTCTCCCTTGGGTTTGTGGTACATTTCAAAGTTGTGGAAAAGAAAGGAACTTTAGCCTATCAACTATCCTTTCCTAATTCTTTGAGGTGTATGAACAATGTTTTTCATGTATCTGTTTTGAGAAACTATGTTAGTGATCCTACATATGTGATTGACATGAGATCTTTGTAGGTGTCAGATGAGGGTGCACTCACGATGGAGCCGATCCTAATTTTTGACCATCACATTCGACAACTATGACATCGAATAGTCGATCAGGTCAAGGTCTAGTGGGACAAATATAGTGCATGCTCGGTTACCTAGGAGGACTCATATGATATGTGCCAACATTTTCCTTACTTGTTGATGGACCAGACATACAGATCTTCTCTGATACTTTAATTATTGCATTTTATATACTGTACAACTTCAGGATGAATTTTAAAACAAGAGGGGGTCTATGTAACATCTTGCTCTGGGAAGAACATTTTATCGACTTATTCTTTGAGGACACTTTCTCGCAAGT
>JASDQU010025369.1:0-14874 GCA_032191745.1 Picea mariana
AGAGAACATCCTATGACTGTTGAACTGGTTATTGGGAAGCCTGTGTCCATTTTCCCTGTGTTTGTTGTGGCGTGCAGTTCTGGACTACGTGAGGCTTGTTGGCCTGTGAGCGACTCCCTCCAGGTGAGAGAGTGCGCAGAGGAAGGACAGAGCTCTTGGAAGGAACCTTGTAGCTGCCACAGAACCCGGAGACTTTCGGTCCGGTCTGTTCTTGTAACCCAATGTAAGGGAGACTGGTAGCCGAAGGATTGTCTAGGTGATAGAGAAGGTGCACTCTCCTATGGTGGAACAGGCATGTGGGGAATGAGGGTCTGTGGGCAGTGAGCGTGGGAGATTCTTGGGAGAGCATTCTTCCTGGCGGTTGTGTGTGACTGAATTCCTTGTAACCTCAGCCTGAGTCTGGATTCCTTGCCCTGGGGTGGAGCTCAGTCCCAGCTCGGGGGTGACCCACTGTTGAGTTGAGGATCAGTGCGGTCTACTTCTGGGAGGTTCGTGGAAGGCCTGCATTTGGTTGGTGGATTTATCCACTGTCACAAGATAAGTGTTTAATTATATTTTTACCACATTTTATCATGACTGTAATGGATCTGTTATCATGTTTTTCGCTGTGTAAATAAATTACTATTGAAAGCTATGGATTGTCTAATTATAACAGTAGATATATGTTTATTCTGAGAATTAAAATGTATCTCTTTGCTGTTACGCATGTGATTATACAATTCTGTATGTTTTATGTAGAAGTCCATGTACAAATTGTTTAGCGAGAGGTTTGAAAGCCTCGGTAGTGGAAAGTGACACTACAATGACAACGCTCCAGGCCTTCTCCTAAGACTGTGATATGCATATGTTCTTCAAAGATCACATGATTGAGTTGTGCACATAATGTAGGAAATCGATAGCACATAGGATTGGAGGTGTATAGTTTGTGGTTAATTGTGCCATTATGATGGAATGTGGATTTTTCATATATCAATGCCTTGACTATTTAGAATTTTTGACAAATGAATTTCATGAATGTGCAAAAAAAATCCTTCAATATGATCAAATATTCCACTAGTATTAATAATGTTATAGTAGGTGAGTACTGCAACGATCAAGCAATGGTTGTCATATAGTATCGGGAAAGTTTTGTGTTCCTTGATCAATCCCAGGTTCTAGACAATTAGACTCGATCTTCTTTTTCTGTAATTGCAATCTTTAAGCTATTGATAGGATCTCGTTATAACATGAGTGCAGCTTCTTGCTAGAGGGTGTCATATTTTCTTACATTGAATATTGTTGCACCAGGTTTCGAGTATTTGAGAGATGACTTGACCATAATATCGATTTTAAGGAGATACCAAGTTCGGAGGCCATATTCCTCTCACATCATATCCTTCTACAAACAGATTCTTTCAAAATGTCTTGGATCGAGATTTTATCAAGTTATTTTCTACAGTGTTATTGTGAGATTCTACGATTGTAATGGCATATGGGATAAAATATATCAGTGCATTATCACAGTTTCAAGGGCTCCTTCAATTCCAAGACAAATAAAAAGTCATCATCCCCGTGTGATAGTGTCGTCAGAAGATTTATTAAAATCTACGCGAATATCGACATTTATAGTTTGTACATGCCTGTTTGTGTGGATAAGGTTGATAAAACCATCAAACGCCTTGTGGCATCCACAAAATCCCTGTCAAAGCATGTATTTAACATCACTTTTCACTCCCTTCTCTATAAGGATCATGTTCTTTCTTGTTCATGTTTATTTTCTCATTGTAAGGCAGACAATSTTCAACCTGTAGGACTTGTGTCATAAATTTCCTTMTGGTTTTGATCATTGCATGGAAGATTACACARAGGCATATTTCAATAGAGATTATGTGCATAAATCACTACATGAAAACACAATCAAAATTTCTTATCCCTAGACACTATGCAGGTAGCAACRKAATTGTGCAACTCTTGCTCGTGTTAAGTTTTCTACTCTCATCTTTCGGGGCTCTCCTGTGAAGGAGTCATGCCTAGTCATGCTCTGATACCATGTTGATTTTTCATATGAGATGAGATATGATCAATGTTTCATTACAATGATGAGTGTTCGATATATAGAGAACATATGGTGACCATCCATGAAAGGATGCGTCCCTTGGATAATAAATAACTATTTATTATTATTATTATTATTATTACTTATTATATATATTATTTAATAATTAATAATTATATTATTAATTATTAATCTGGAAGAATGTCTTCCCGATGTTGTCCAAACATCAACACACGTCATTGACATCTCCTGCTACATGGCCATACTCATCGTAGATCTAGAGAATAAACTCAAACCCTTCAAGGAGTGTGGTGGATTTAACTCAAAAGATGGATCAAATGAGAAATTTGGAGATAATGAAGACCTAGAAAAAGAGTAAAATAAGACCCAAAAAAAGAGAGACCAAGCTTCTGTGTCACAACTTCTTCTCAATCTTTGTTTAAAGTGGAATTAAAAGTGGTCATCAAACCCTACCAGGTTGAGAGTGATGATATTAAGTTGAATCAATGGTTTAAATAGTAAGAATTTTATTTCAATGTCTGTAACATAGTAGAAGAGTGAAATATTTCATTTTCCCAACTGAAGTTAGAGGGCCATGCCCAAACATGGTGGAAAATTCCACAAAGACACTGATCCAAAATGGATCTTAGAAGGCCTAAAAATTAAAGTTCTCGAAATCAGACGAAACTAGCTCTGTTGCGTCCAACTCGTTGTACTAATTCTAGCCATATAATGTTTTTTGCAAATGTACATCGTATGCAAAAGATATTTCATTCTTATCGATTTCCCAAATAGGTAAAAAGTCAAACTGGTCAAAGTCAACAGTTCATACTACAGATGTCAATAGTACGACAGGTGACATCAACATGACATCATTATGACATCAGCATGACATGTGGCAACACCAGGAGGTGACACATGTCACTCAGTGTTGGCATTTTCAGGCTCAATTGGACTAGTATGGAATTGACCCATAGCAGTGTACAAACGTGACACGTGGCAGTATGTATGTGATGTGGCCCAATGACAGGATGACACGTGGCAGTATGGATGACATGTGGTTGTACGAATGCTGACATGGCAGAGTGACTGGGTTGTACGGATGCTGACGTGGTAGGGTGACTGGGAAGTATGGATGTTGATGTGGCAGTTGACTGGACAAGTGACGTGGTTGTACAGTGGTGATGTGGCAACTGACTATGCACTGACTAGATGTTGATTGTACCGTACAGATGAATCACGGCGTAACTCGTTGCCCAATCATAGGGTGCCATGTGGAACCCCAGATTTTTCCAATATTGGATGGGTAAAAGATGTTTTTCTGCCTCCGTCGGGCTCGAACCTCCGACCTTGGCATCGCCAACAGTCTACACTATACGCGTTGGCCACTTGGGTGAACTTGGGGCTTGTGAAAAGAAACGACGGAATGTCATTTGAATAAAAATTTGGCGGGTTTTGTGGGTTAAGCCCTGGTCGGAGCGGGCCAATGCACAACACTTGGCACCCCACATGACCAGGGGCTACGAACCAGGAGCCAAGCTAGCAGGAGGGTGCGTGGAGTTTAAGGATCAAGCCACATGGGCCATGCCTACGACTAAGGGCCATAAATCAAGGGTCTTAACAGTTAGCGCCTAGCCTATGGCCACATGGACCTTCCCCATATGTCCAGGAGCCTGGATAAAGGAGATGCACTTAGATTTATGTCAATTTTGGGTTTTATAACTATATAATATGATTTTTAGTGATTTTCATCCTGATTTTGGATGATTTTAGCCATTATTGGAAGATCTGGAGCCCGATTTGAGGCCAGATCTTGGGAGGAAGTTGGAAGGAGAACCCCAACTCCACATCTATAAGAATCAGAGGGTTTTTGAAAGTCAAACAATTTTAGAACAGGAGAAATGTTGAATATTTTGAAATCCAAAGCCATTTTTATGCAGGGAAGCCATTGAGGAGGAAACTTTGTGGGCCAATTCCGGGATCTACGCTCAACCTTTTTCAGTGTCGTCAGTTGTGTTGGATTCTTGAGGTCAAGAAGAACACATCTGGACAAGTTTGTAATCCTTTTGAAACTTTTCTGATCTACTTTTGAAGTATTTAAGAGAAATAAGAAAGCCTCACCCACTGAGACAAAAGCCCAGAGACATAGGAAATCTTGTCAAACTTCGTTAACAAACACTCAGGCTAGAGTGTGAGCCCTCAATAACTAAGTGGGAGATGATTAAAACACTCATTAAGTCTCGGTTCTACCCTATCTTATATGAAGAGGACCAACCAATCCATTGGAATTACTTCTAGCATAAGCAAGGGTAGAGCATGCAAGGAGTGAGTTGATCAAGTACCTCACCTTGTGGTTCACCTACTATCATAGTACCCAAGAAGGATGGGACTAGGAGATTTTTTATATATTGTAGATATTTGAACACTATCACCATTGAGAATCGATATACTCTTCCTAGGATCGATGACTTGCTAGAGAATTTGTAGCATTACAAGTACTTCACTAAGTTGGATCTCAAATCGAAATACCACCAAGTATGATTCAAAGAAAAAGGCACCTAGAAGAATACCTTCAATACAAGGAAAGGTTTGTATGAATGATTGGTAATGCCTTTTGGTTTATGTAATGTGCCATCTACATTTATTCATTTAACGAATGATGTATTGAATCCATTTTTAGATTCATTTGTAATAGTGTACTTAAACGATCTTGATAGTGAGAGGGGGGAGTGAATTAATATCAATTACAATGTAGCACCTTTTAAAAAATTTAAATTTTCAATCAAATAAATGCATCCCAATACACAGTAAAGAGAAGAAGAACAAATACATAGTTTACAACATATTTACGTGGAAATCCAAATAGAAGAAAACCACATATTGTTTTTCTTATATAATAACAAGATTACATTAATAGGAAGCTACAACTTCTCATATTCTCCAGCTCCAACTGGAAGGAGGCACCAACCTGAAGGAAGCTACAACTCTCTAGATTCTTCAGTTCCAATTGGAAGGAGGCTCCAACCCCTTTTCCTTACGCCCTCCAATATGTATATAAAATAATCAACCTGTCACTTTCACTGTCACTATCATTGTCATTGTCGTTGTAATTAACACATCATCATCATCAAACTGGATCCACATAGATATCCTAGGTCCACATGGGTCAACATATAAATCCCAACAAACTCACAACAACATCTTGACAACATCACAACTTCATAGCAAAGAATATGGAAACATAACAACCTTATGACAACATCACAACCTTATAGCATACCTTGAAAATAAGAAATACCTTGAGAGAATCCATTAGACTTATCTTGCACACCAGAAGACACTCCAAACACCTTTTGCACACAAAAAATGTGAAATTCTATCATGTATTTATAGTAATTTTTTCTCCAAACATTAGTTGAGTTGATCTGGATTTAGGAGCAGAACGAACTGATTAATAGACTGAATACAATAAACACGGAGATATGAAGAACAACACAGATATCCAGTGAACAATATCTTCTATTGAATAAATGAAATAGGATAAAACTATAAAACTACAGAACTGAAACACTTGCTCGAATGGTGGTAGTTATCTCTGAGAAGAGATGTGGCTGCTATGTGCATCCATCTGAGAAGAATGATTACACTGAGGCTCCATAGGCATTTTTAATATTACTCGTGAATTCCAAAACCCTAGACATCCAAAAACCTAACCCTAGGAGATGAAATGCTAAAAGTTATGTGGGCCCCTATGGGTAAGTTGGTACCTCAACTTCTCAGGGTCGTAACTTTTGCATACGACCTTCGTTTTAGGTGTGTGATAGCCCTTTGGAAAGGTCTTTTAGAGAAATACACATTACGTTGTCAAAATTTGAATCTGCCTATAGTTTGACTATGGTGAACCAAAAAACATTGTTTAAGGCCCCAAGACGGCCCTCGAAGTACAACAATATGTGCTGACATGAAAACATACAAAAAAATCTAGTTGGATTAGGTGGGAGGCCACCAGTATCCACCTGGAAGATGTGTAGTTCTTCAGACATCCCTCGAAGTGTAGAACCCACAATTACAAATAATTACATAAGAACGTGTTGAAATAAAAACTATCAAGAGGATCCAGTTGGAATAGGTGGGTGGCCACCAATATCCACCTGGATTAGTCCTCCCCCCTTAGGAATCAATGGTATCCATTGCATTGAGTCCCCCCATCAAGTGAGGAAACTTCCACTGAATTTGGCTCTGGGTGAGCCACTTTCCTTGGTGTAGGAGTTTCCCTAACTTGACAACTCAATAAAGCTAGATCCTTTGCTAGCGAGTTCCCTTGACCTGTGTTTCCATGATCTGATCAATGTATTTTTGTTCCATGCAGTCATGGTTGAGCTTTGTTGGTGTCAGTTGTTCTGCGATCTCTAAAGTGTCCAATAATGGTGGAAAATATGGCCGAAGGAGGTCCACATTGAATATTGGGTGCAAGCTAAGGAAGGGTGGATTATTGAGCTCAAAATCATTGCTACCCACAGCCTTGGTGATAGTGTAAGGCCCATAGTGAAGTGGGCAGAGACTCTGATGGAGCCCTATAAGATGCTCCTTCTGCAAATGTAACCAGAATTTTTCTCCAACTTGAAACCGGTGTGGTACCCTTTGTTGATCATGGCGCTATTTGTACTTAGCATTGGCTTTTTGAAGAATCTCATGGACCTATTGGAGAATGTGTTGAATCCTCTCAATGAATCTAGTGGCCTTGTCGGTCTCATAATGAACATGGGAAGATTTTTTTTGTGTGGTTGCAAGAGGTAGTGCAACATCAATGGGACCCAAGGGTTGGAATCCCAACCCCACCTGAAATGGGATATGGTCAATGGAGATATGGAGAGCCTTGTTGTAACTGTGTTGAACATAGGGGAGACTCTCATCCCATGTATGTGGATGCTTAGATTTGTACATGCGTAGGATGTGCACAATCATCCGATTGATGACCTATGTTTGGTCATCTGTTTGGGGGTGGAAAGCAGTGGATTTAGTGAGCTTGGTGTCCAACAGTGACTAGAGATCGACCAAAATGTGTTGAGGAATCTATTGTCTCAGTTGTATGTGATGGTCTTTGGTATCCTTAAATGGACCCACACTCGTTCGAAGAAGATCTTGGCAGTATCCACCGCTATGATATTCTTCTTATAGGATGTGAGGATGTCCATCTTTGAAAACCGATCAACAACCACAAATACACAATCATTGCCTTGCTTGGTGGATGGAAGACCAGACATGTAATCCATCAAGATGTATTCCCAAGGCTTCTGGGGAGTAGGAAGAGGGGTGTATAAGCCTTGCTTCTTGATGATGGCTTGGCAATGGCACATGTAGTGCAAGACTTGATATACTTGCTAATGTCCTATGAAAGTTTTGGCAAATAAAAATGTTTTGTAGAACAACCACAGTTTTCTCCATGCCAAAATGTCCTTCCATCCTATTGTAGTGGGATTCCAAAATCATCTTTGAACGCTCACTTGCAAGAACACAGAGATGGCCCAGATATCATAACAATATTTCATGAATGTAAAAATCGGTGACTTTCATGCATGTACCTAAGAGTTGATAGGTGGTGGCGAAGTCCGGATCTTGTTGATAAAGTTGGGGCCACTCAGATTCTTCATGTCCACAGGAATGGAGCACAGTGGTGAGTGCAGACATGGGAGGTCGACTGAGGCATTCAACAACATGAATTTTTCTCCTTCTATTATACTTGATGTTGAGATGGAACTATTGTAGGTAGGTGGACCACTTATGATGGTGGTCGTTCTGCAATTTCCTCTATGTCTGTATGAACTACAAAGGCTTGTGATCAGTGTGGATGATCGTCTCCTTGTCATGATTGTACAATGGAATACATTTTCTTGTCATAGGTGGGGCATTTTCGGACAGTATCTAAGAGTGTCTCACTATGGTATGCCACCGAATGACCGTGTTGAGTGAGAACTGTGCCTACAACATAGTCAAATGCATCAGTCTCAATCTCGAACAATTGTTGCAGAACGGGAAAGGAGAATATTGGAGATGAGCACAAGCAATGATTTAGATCATCAAATGCTCATTGTTGGTCCTTCCCCCACATGAATTTTTTCCTACCACCGCCCTTGGTCACTTGGCTGAGGGCCCATGCAATATGGGAGAATCCTAACACGAACCGTCGGTAGAAGTTGGATAGTCCCAAGAAGCTTAGAAGCTTGGTTAGTGTGGTCGTGGCAGGACAGTCATGGATGAATTGGATCTTAGCTGGATCAATATGTACACCATGCTCATCAACAATGTAGCCAAAGTATTGGACCATGTTCATGCCAAAGGAGAATTTTTCCAAGTTGGGATATAGCTTTTGTTGCCATAGAGTGCTCAAAACCTGTTGAATATGTCGCGTGTGCTCCTCCCAAGTTCTTATGAAGATGAGGATTCCATCCAAATATACCACCACAAAAGACTTGGTGAAGGGTCTTAATACATCATCCATCAACCTCATGAAAGTGGTCAGTGCATTTGTTAAGCCAAAGGGCATGACCAACCATTCGAAGAGACCTTATTTATATTTGAAAGTTGTCTTCCATACATCAGTTGGTTCGATGGGAACCCAGTGGTAGCTAGACTTTAGGTCAATATTGTTGAAGAAATTTTCCCCCTTGAGTTGGTCAAGAAGGTCATCAATCCTGGGAATTGGGTGTCAGTTCCTAACTATAATTTTGTGTAATGCTCTGTAATCAATGCAGATTTGTCAGGTCACGTCCTTCTTCTGCACCAGTACAATTGAGATTCCAAAATGGGAGGAGTTGGGTCTAATGTGCCCCTTTTGAAGAATCTCTTAGATCTGACGCTTGATTTCGTCATTTTCCATCAGCGAGCGATGATAGACTGGTCCATTAGGTAGAGTTTCACCAGGATTTATATCAATTGAATTCTTGACTTGGTAGTGCATCGATACCTCGATGGGTGAGGAGAATATGTCTCTGTACTCTTCCATGATCTCATCCACTTGCTTATGTTGCAAAGAAAGGCTCTGTGTAGAGGCCATGGATGTGGTGGAGACCTTATGATTATTGTGAGCACGAATCACAAAGAATACAAAATTCCCAGTCTGTGAAATGAACTTACTACATTGTTTAGCAGAGATTAAAGAAATAATGGTAGGTGGCACTACCTCTGGTATCCTGTACAATTGTGTACCCAAATTAATAATAAAACTACATGGTCTAGACTAATACACAGCATGGAACTTCCACAAATATGGTTGTCCTAAAATAACATCACAAACTTCAAGGGGAGACATATCACACAATACCTTATCTTTGAAAGGTTTGATGCCATAGAGAAGATGACATTGTTCGTTGACACAAAGATCTCTTCCTTGGTAAAGCCAACCAAAAGTGTAGGGATGTGGGTGTGGTGTTTTTGGCAAGTCCAATCATTTGATGACCTCTGCTAAGATCAGGTTCTTTTGACTGCTGCAATTGACAATGAAATCGAGTGGATCCGCCTTTACCTACATCTATGAGTGAAAGAGGTGTTGCCATTCCTCTTGTTCTTCTAGTTTGCTTGGATGTACTTTAGTAGTAGCGATAGTGGAACTGGGTTCAACATCGATGATCTGCTTCCCTCCTTTTGGATTTGATTCAGAGTTAGAATCAGCCTCGGACTCAGACACCTTCAGCTTGGCCACAAGTGACTGCTTGGAGAAACATTATTCAGTGTTTCTCCAAGGTATTTTATGGTATTCACACCATTTTTTCATGTCCTCCTTCATATTTTCATTTCCCTTATTTTGTTGCAACTTGGAATGGTTTTCCTGAGAGTGGCCATCTTTGCTTTGTCCTTTTTTGTGTGGGTTAGGGTCGCCTTTTCCTTGCTTCGGCTATGAGGAGTTTGCAGATCCAAACTCTCACATCTTCTGCTTAAATTTTTGCTCAATCTTGACAACATATCTATAATTCGTACCCAAGGAGGCGATGTCCAGAAACTCCATTTATTTTTTAATGTGTCTATGAAAACAATCGCGGTATTTGAGCACCAGATGTCACTGAGAGTATTTGATTATTTGAGTATTTGAGTATTTGTTGCGCAGGGTATGGAAAATATTAGTGAAATTTGGTACTTTCTGGTCCCTTTCTTGACATAGGGTGGTCCATTTGGTGTACTGGTCCTCATAGCTTATAACGAGGTAGTATTGTTCTTTAATGGCATCCTAGAAGGAATCCCATGTAAGGGAAACCACAAATTTGTAGATTCCTCTATGTCCCTTTGCTCTGAGTAAGTATCCCACCAGTCCTTAACATGGGGGAGGACCTTGAGGAGTGAAAAAGTAATATTTTCCCTATCAGAAAAATCATGGACCGAAAAATACCCTTCGAGCAGATTCAACTAGTTATCTACTGCATTTGCATCTATCAGTCCTTCAAATAATGGAATATCAAAATTTACATGTACCTTGAAGGGTTTGCATGGCCGCTTGATGAATATGCTTCTCCTGTGGGAAGTCATCGAAGGATCTGCACAAATTTTTCCATCATTTCATTCCTTTGTCGCACGAGGGATTCCTCGAGAAACATTTTAAAAGGATCTCCTACTCCATCATATTTATTTCCCCCCCATGGTTTTTTTTTGGGATCAGCGCGACCGATCTTGCAATGACTCGATTGGTTCAAGTCCCAACTTATTGTACCTAGATCTTGTTGGGGACATGCATGAAGAAAAATAAATGAAGAGTAGATCGCTCTGATACCACTGATCTGGATTTAGGAGCGAAACGAACTAATTAACAGGTTGAATACAATAAAAACATATATATGAAGAACAACACAAATATCCAATGAAAAATATCTTCTAATGAATAAATGAAATATGATGAAACTATAAAACTATAGAACTGAAACACATTCTTGAATGGTGGTAGTTATCTCTGAGAAGAGATGTGGCTGTTATGCGCATCTGACTGAGAAGAATTATTACAATGAGGCTCCAGAGGCATTTTTACTATTACTCATAAATTCCAAAACCCTAGACATCCAAAAATCTAACCCTAGGAGATGAAACACCAAAATTTATGTGGGCCCCTATGGGTAAGTTGGTACCTCAACTTCTCAGGATCGTAACTTTTGTATACAACCTCTGTTTTAGGTGTGTGATAGCCCATTGGAAAGGTATTTTAGAAATCTACACATTACATCGTCAAACTCTAACTCTGTCTATAGTTTGAATGTGGCGAACCAAAAAAACATTGTTTGGGGCCCCAAAACGGTCGTGGAAGTACAATAAGATGTGTTAACATGAAAACACACAAAATAATCCAGTTGGATTAGGTGGCAGGCCACCAATATCCACCTAGAAGATGTGTAGGGCTCCATACAAACCCAGAAGTGTACAACCCACAATTACAAAGAAGTACAAAAGAATGTGTTGAACTAAAAACTGTCAAGAGGATCCAGTTGGAATAGGTGGGTGGCCACCAATATGCACCTAGATCATGAGTCAACCTCAATGTTCTAGCTGGGTTTGGTGGACATAAAAATTCATATATCTTTATTCCTAGAGAGTTAGAGGGACTTCAATATACTGTTGGAAAGGTATCGAAATAATATTTCCAACTGTTTAACTTGTTCTTCTATTTGATTTATTTATGTAGGTTAAAATTTCCCTCAAAGATAAGGTATCCAAATTGACCACAAATAATACTTTCAACAATCTCCATCTTGCAATATCGATCTTAGACATCTATAGGATTCTTCAATTGACTATAGGGGATTCTTGACCACACCTCTGAGGCTTCTTGTGGGCTTCTTAAAATCATCTTCCAGTGAGGTCCATGCTTAAATCTATGACATAAGGGGACCACCTTGGGGACTCCTTCAAGTAAACCCATAAGCTCTTCATGTTGATCACCAATCACTAACTTTGACATCAATGACAACACCATTCAACAATCTCCCCCTTTTTCATTTATGGAAACAATCATACTCCCCATGTCATCATGCTCATGATATTTCTCTCCCCCTTTGACATCAATGGCAAAGGGTAACTCTTCTCTTTGGGGTTGCACCCCCTGACTGATGGCACTCAATAGTATTTCACCTTCCATTTATGTCTTCTTATCCTTTCCTTCCTTGTTATAGTCCTTTTATCTCTTTTTTGTGACTTCAATCCTCTTTCTCTCCTCTTTGTCTAGGATGTATATGTTATTTGGTCGTCTTCTTTTTGTTGCAACCAATCTTCTTGAGTCTTCTTCTATGATTTCACATCTTCGGGAATAAAATTTAAGATTGTATCCATGATAACATATTTTACTGAAACTAAGGATAGTATGCTTCAAATATTCAACCAGTAAGACATTTGTTTCTTTTACATTTTCACTTCCAAGGCTCACGACACCTTTTCTGATTATTTTGACAGAGGAGTCATTTCCAAATGCAACACTGCCACTTTTTCCTTCACTTAGGCTGATGAAATTATTTTGGTCCCCAGTCATGTGTGTTGAGCACCCACTGTCTGTGTACTATTTGTTTCTTTATTTTCAACAAACAATGTTAATCGACAATATCCCTTCTTTGGATTCTCTTTCCTTTCTCATATTATAGTTGGCTTGATGATAGGATCATCTCCTTTCATATTTCTACAATATCGTGCTTTGTGAGCAAGATTATTGCATTTGTAGCATACAATGTTCTGATCCATCAATGGATCAAATGGATTGTAATTTATATTGACAAATCCATGAGCATTTCCATATCTACTATTTACATGATTTCCCTATTGATATCCATAATTATTTATGTTTCATATAGTTTTTTCTTGCATTTATTTTACAGTGGATTTCTTTGTGTCGAAAGTTTCTACAAGAATAACAATGACCAAGAAAAATACTCTCATACCTGGTAGAAAAGGACCTTCTTGGTGTGTCGCCACTTTTGAATTATGATCTTATGTTCCAGCTAGAGGTGTCATGTTCAAGTTGTTCTTCAACTCCATTTTGTTTGTTGATTCCACTTCTTAAGGCATTTACATATTTTATGGAATTTCCTTCATCTTCCATGTTTTTTTTATATGTGTCTATTGTCTTCAAACTATTTTCATATCCAAGTCCTGTCTTATCGGTAGGTGATATCTATTTTCTAAGAATTCCATCTAACTTTTTCAATACTTCTTTCAAATTTCTTGTAGTAATTCAATTTTTTCATTGCCCACATCAACTATTTTCTTGTGTGATCCAATTCTGCTTTTAATTTCTCACAATATTAAGTCTTCTTGGATTTATCTAACTGCTCCTTCAAGCCGTCAATTGTCTTTTCAAGCTCATGATTCTCTTCTTCACAAATTTTCAATTCATTTTTTAACTCTCTATTTTTTTTTTGAGCTTCATATTTTCTTCTCTAGCATGCTTCAATTTTTTAATATTTTCTTCATATTCTTGTTCACTTTATGTGATGTATTTTCTTCACCATGAAGATTTTGTGTTTGTTCCTTCTGTCTCTGCATCAGACTCTTCTTCAAAATGAATTTAATTTTTTGTAGAATTTTTGTGGTCATCATTCTGAGTTTCTTGAGTTATGAATATAACTTCTCGTTCTTCTCCATCTCTTTCATCTGAAGAAGTGTTGTCCTCCTTGGAGCAAAAACTCTTTTTCTTGTGGAAGCTTTTATTTTCTTCAAAAGGACATTTCTTAGCATAGTGTTCTATTCTAGAACAATAGAAGCATTTCAAAGGTAACTTAACTTTGTATTTGTCGGTTCCCCTATTGATCCTCCTTGTGAAATATGCTTCTTCTTCATCTGATTTATCGCCTGGTATTTCTTCTACCACGTGTTCTTTGTTCCTTGTTTTCTTCATGGATTTAAAAGTTGCTTCTCTATTTGGATGTCCATTTTTTGTATATGTTATCATTTCATATGTTGTGAGGGTCCCATGTGGTTCATCCATTGTTGTTTTGGTCAAATCCCAAGTTTCATCAATGGTCAAGACCTTGGCATCATATCTCAAAGGAAATAATCTCAACACTTTCTATACAACCAAGGATTTTTTGAATTTTTCTCCTAATCCTTTGATGGCATTGAGAACTTCATCTACTCTGAGTAAATAGGTTGCAATATATTATTTTTCATTCATTTTCATATTTTAAAATTGTGCCATGTGTCGTTGAAGCTTGAACTGCTTGAATTTCATATCTCCTTCATAAATATTTTGAAGTTTATCCCAAACCTATCTAGTTGTGTTACAACCCATCACCTTGCTAGAAATAGTTGGTGTCAATCCACTTATGATAACATGCCTAGCCTTTTAATTATAACTCATTAATTTCTTCTCATCTGGATCAGTTGGAGTATTTTTCAAAACGTTTTGACCATTGACAAATAAGAGCTAGATATCCACTCCCTAATCTCTCAAGTAAGTTTGCATTTTGTTGCTCCGGTATGCATAATTGTTTCCATCAAATGGTGGAATCCCATTTCGAATGTGTCCTTCCATTTTTTCTCACGATATTCTTTCCAGTGATTCGACTGTTCTAAATGTAACCTACTTTGATACCAATTGTTGATACTGAGAGGGGAGGTGAATCAATATCAATCACAATTTAGCACCTTTGAAAAACTTTAACTTTTCAATCAAATAAATGCATCCCAATATATTGTAAAGAGCAGAAGAACAAATACACGGTGCACAATAAATTTACGTGGAAATCCAAATGGAATAAAACCACATAATTATTTTCTTATTTAATAACAATATTACAATAATAGGAAGCTACATCTTCCAATATTATCAATATCCAACAGGAAGGAGACACCAACCCCCTGATTTATAGGCACCATCT